>OMNV01016443.1:0-15963 GCA_900303265.1 Brotula barbata | reverse complement strand
TTTTGTGGTCTTTAAAGAAAGGAGACTCATTAAAATGAACCCACAGAAGCCTTCAAGTTTCCTCCATCATTAGGCCATGTAGCAGCACATAAGATTAGTATAATTATGGATCTGAGTAAGTTGTGCTGTCAATTTAAAAGTGATGGAGCAATGGAGTAATCTTCAACCTTGCAATATGGCCGCGCACCCTGCAGTGCCATTCCTGTCTTAATGAGTGTTAGCCCGAGCTGAGGTTCACTCACGTTGATGGTCACTGCTGATAGCTTGCGCGATATTACTTCTGTGCAAATCAGCCACTGCTGATCTTGTCACTTTCGGTCCTTGTTACCTATTTTGTTAAATATGGCACGCGTTACGGAGCGCATACGTCTGAAAGAAATTCAACAATTGAAATCATTTGAAACTACGAGCGTGGGTGCATAATCAGTGCACATTGGCCTAGTTTGCTTGTGTATCACTAAGTTCTAATTAGTAAAAATGCTCAAGAGTCGGGCTCTGTAGTCATCATTCTGTCCGTGATTATCTCAGCCTACCCGTTTACTTGTTCCACCTATCCACCAGTCAGGTCAACTACAATACAAGCTGATGTCACGAATGATACAGATGTTTTTGTACAGTCTGCAAAAGCACTTCTTGATGGTTACTGTGATGTTTTGTAACTCTTTCTTATGAAAAAGTAAGCGGTCTGGATGGATTCAGCACTTTAGAAAGATCATGACTTTACCTTTACGTCATGCATTTGCACTTTGAGTTACAATGCAACAAACTAGTGTCCTAATAAGTCATTGCAATAAGGAAAAATGCACGTTCAAATATTCACTATTGCCATCTGAATGCAATGTGACTCATCTTGGAAACATCTTTACTGAGATAAAAACTCGTTCTCAATAAAGATGTTTTGAATCGTGGGTTGCAACTTGCTATAATGCGTCTCTGTCTGCATCTGGAGTGCAGCTTAACCATGGAGAAAGTAAGAAATGCAGGATTTGATGTTGTTACGACCTGGGTAACGCAATCCAATCAGCATACAGATAACAAGAGTGCTTTTTAATGCAACGTGTCAATGCATTGGACGTCATCATAACCGATCTGGATCACGTATTAGTCCATTTTCAGTAAGAAACAGGTCCTGTTGAATAATATGAAAAGTCAGTAGGCAGAGTGTACATGTGAAAAAAAAACCCCATAAATCTCAGTATCACATTTAATTTAGGAAGAAACTTTAATTATAAGCGTGTTAAATTATTTCAATCCGTGATTCGTGGAACTTTAAGCATGATTAAACATTTAGAGATATGCCTGGAGTAGGCAGTTTACCATAAAACTGCAGTCACCCCCCTGAAGAAAGATCAAAAAGAGAGGAAAAAAGGGAGCTACACAGTAGTGCCACACATGTGGTCAGGGGTTTAAAAAATTAGCAATGCTCAACTGGAACGGAAATAGCTTGCAGTGACTGCCACAGCAGCGTTCCTCTAATCATATGTAACATCTACCTTTGGAACGTAGCAGAGGGAGTTTACAATAAGCTTAACCCCTACTTTTATATTGCACTCAGCAGGTCTCCACTTGCATGTTGGGCACTTTGAAAACTATTTTGTTATTCTGACTTCACTTGGTTTAATAATCCCCCGTTCCCTGTTTTTTCTTATCTTTTTTCTAAAACTTGACTTTGCAGGCCTTTGATGTTTTGTGGAATACACGCTGCAGCCACAGCTCGTGTTAACGCCGAAATTCTGACAAATCGAAGTGAAAACTATTAACATATTAGCGAGGTCTTCTCGAATTTACTCGTACGAATCTTCGCCGTAATTCACGTAAGCGCCGGAGACCGAGCGCACGGGGTCGTGCGAGGTATTTTGTTGTTGGTGAGAGAGCCGGGGAATGATGAAGTTCCCTCCCATTGAGCCATTTGATGTCACAGAGGAGCACTTGTTTGAGAATTTGGCTGCCATTGTGGTGCGGCGCATTTAGTGAGAGTCCAACTTTCAGGCGATCTGCTGCACTCTGCTGTGGAAGCGTGGGAAGAGATCCGGAACGTGGACGAGAACTCATTTAACCCCGTCCATCATTCTGTATGAGGGGCTGCTTCTGTCCCTGTGCTGAGGACAGAAGAGGAGACAGGGCTCCATTTCTCCACATCTATCTACATTTTTTCCATGGACAGGCACAATATGACGGGCTTAATTAACTTCTCTCAAAGGTGAAGCAGTGCGCACCATCTGCTGTGAGACAATCACATTTGTATGCCTCTCTGAATAATCCCGTCACTCTATTTAAGCAAAGCAATGCGCAGGCCAAGCGAAGTCTGGATCGTTGGCACTTACAAAGACTAAATATGCTCTAACATGGCTAAACGTGCTTTTTTTTTTTTTTTTTGTACTTAGTTTGTCTCCAGATCGGAATTTTGCAGCGATCGTCCTCATCTTCGCAGCCTTCAAAGGCAGGTGTCAAACAATTACAGAGTTCAGCACGTAGCCGCTCCCAGCCCCGTCCATTCAGGATTTCTGTGATAATTTCATCCACGTTATGGCAAGACACTTTTAATTCTTTAATATATCTGAAGGACCACACATCGCAATCAAGGGCCGAGTGAACTTGCCCTAAAGCCGGGTCATTATTTGATCTTTGTGCATCTTAATCTGATTATCTCATTGTGGAGGTAAACTTCAGACTCAATCTTGTTAGCAGCTGGCCAAGATGGATTACGACGGCCAGTGAGGTGGAAAATGAACTGAGCAGTTCAGCTTTGGCCTTGCTCTCTTTCAAGATACTCACCACCACTACTTCAACTCCTTCTGCTTTTCTTTCTGCTGGCCCTTCAAATGAGATATTATCCTCAGAAAAAGCATCGCACCCCCACACCCCTTTCTTTATCGCTGATGCTTTAACTAAGCGAGGACAATGGCAAAAAAAAAAAAAAGGGAAAAAAAAAATCCCGACCTCTTTAAAACATGGAGATTTTCAGCCATACTTTGTTATGAGATCATGGTAAATGGGTTAAAACACGATCTAAAAGTCAAACACTTTACAGTTCAGCTGTTTTGGAGACTTTTCTCTCTTTGACCAGCGGTAACCTGACAGGTCGAGATAGGTATGTGTTCCCTGATTTTTCATCTTAAAAGAAGAGGGCTGGTTGGTTTTTTGCCTTTTCTTTTTTTCCTCCTTAAATTATGCAAATGCTTTAGATGTGTGGTCCCGCTTAAGACACTCAGTTTTGCTTGTGGTCTTATTGCGGTATTGAGTGCCTTTACAGTGAATGCACACCACAGTCCACAGCACAAAAAGTCCCCCTAAAGGCTGAAAAGAGTTCAAAGCATTCAAAAGACAAAAAGGACTAAGCTGGGATTTTTTATGTACACTGAAAAGAAGAATAAAATATAAGTTCCCTATTGGTGCCTGTTATGGCAGAGGCACACATATTAAAGCATTCAGTTAAGGCATAAAGAGGGCTGGAAAATTTTCTTGCGCACAATATGCAAAGAAGAGACTGGAATAACTTAGGAAGGCGGCGAATTTGTAACATGAACCGCTGAATGCTCTTTTTGACACGCCATTGAGGGAACAAGGAATTCAAAAGAGGTTATATTCGATCAGGTTTTCTGCCTCAATAGGTTATAATCACTCCTAAAGTATTGAGCACTACACAGAGTAGAGAGCTTCTAAGAAGGCTAATCAGCAGGTTTTCTCCCTATTATCGTTTCCCATCTGAGGGTAACAGCACACACAAGTACTCCCTTCTATTGATTATCTGGACTGGAATTTAAATATTAATACACTGCCCGGCCCTGCTTGGCACTCTCTCTAGAGCTGGGCTGCATGGCAAAGCACTCATTCCCCAGATTAAAACCCCCCAAGTTTTTTTTTTGTGTTTTTTTTTTTTTTTAAAGCACAATCCCACTCTCTTTTCAGCTATAAGAGAAAAAAAAACCTCAAGGGGCGAAGTTGAGAGGAGAAAGGGGCCAGTGCTCTGTGTCTCTGCACTGAATTCAAAGACAACACTTTCCTTCAGGCCTGGGTCTGCTGAAGATGCAAGAATCACACGGCAGCCATTTAACCACTGATGTCTGTTATACAGAAATAGGGAGTGAGGACCAGTGTTCTTTTAGAAAGCTTGTCAAGTTACAAAAAAAAAAAAAAAAAGTTTAAATGAGATCTATCAACTTTTGGCCCAAATTTAGAAAAGCAAATGAAATACTTCAGAAAGTAGAAATCACAAGTGGGTGCACATTTTGGCTAAGGATGCATCGTTCTGTTAATAATTAAAAAAATGGGGAATATAAGAATCTATCAGAGTACTAAAAACTGACAGACATATATAAAAAAGAAAAAAGACAAAAAAAAACCATCCTTTGTTATTAAGATTCATTAATAATCAAAATGAACAAACTGCTAAGTAACAATTAATAGTCAGAATAATAAGAATAACAGGTATAGATTAGAGTAGCCAGATTTCAATAAAATGAAGATTTGCACCAAAACAAAAATATCTCTTATGTCTGCATTGAAGTGAACAGTGTGTTCAGTCAATCGGCTTCTGTTTTGCACGCACTTGTCAGAGCAGTGAGTTTATCGAGCCTTAGCGCTGGCATCGGTATTGACGCAGCAGATCATACATACATTTTCTAGCCCAGCTTGAAATAAAAGTGTTGAGCCACCACGGAGAAAATAATACGCATTGAGCATGTGCCGTCATTGACACGAAGGGATTTAAATACAAATGCAAAACATTACCAGGAATCGGAGAAATCTTTACAGTAAACACAACACAGGACAGTTTAACTAAATAGATAATGTGTGGATGTGACTTCAAAGCAACTGATTTAATGTCAACCCGCTATTTAATTCGCCCAAATGCCACTTCAATATATACCTCAATGTTGGTTTCACCATTTGCATTATGAGTCAGAGGGATCGGCCAAATCCTGTAGTAATCCTCCGAGAGCCATATAATGAAGAGATCAGCTCAGAGCACAAGACAAACAGTTTAGCTTGACGTTAAGTCCTCATCTCATACAGTGAGAGAGATGTCCATTAATACATCTACCTTGATTTGCATTCGGTCTAGCAGAGTTTCAGTGAAGGAAGCCGGTCGGCTCTGTTCACTGTGCGAACACCTGCTGTAATAGAACGGTTACTGAGATGAGAATCACCGACTCTTCTCTGTGAAGACGCTGCCAGTGTCATATCCTTGTCTTACGTATTATCTATTTGATATTAATGGCTCTCAATTGACCTGCCTTGAACTGCAATTTTTTTTTTTTTTTTAAGTGTGTAAAGGAAACACATTTTTTTTCAAACTCACATCTCGAATATTACAAAAAAAAGTTTATTCACTCCCCTGATTTGTTTTTTGTAGCAAGCTGATGAAAACAAAACTGGAATAGAAACCGAGGTTATGATTTTGTGGTAACACAGGACACATTGGCCATATGGTGTGTACTTTTTGGACGGTGCATTTCGCATGATCCGACAAGGAGATGTGCAATTTTCTGGAATTTATTCAGAGGAAAAGGAAGTTACAGCTATGCCTGACAGAAAGCAACTGTTCAACGCAGGAATGTATTCATTTGGAGCTGCAAGTGGACTTCTGTGCCAAAAGCTTTGACAAACTGTCAAATCTTCTCTTCCAAATGGAAAGCAAGCACTCAAGCAAAGGGAAGTGTGCCGGTGTTACCTTCTGTTTGTCAGAAACACGGACAGTTTTGAGAATTTCATGATTCCTAATTCCACAACTAACTACTAGATGGTAAAAGTAAGCCTTATTAATATAGCGTGATCAATTATACAGATCTCCTATTCTATTAAAAATTGAAAAAATCGACACTGAACTTGTTAATATACTGGTCATCTAGTTAGTTTTGCATAGCTGAGCTGTTTCATAAAACTACACTAGTAGTTAGCAACATTCCTAGCAAGATGTTAACTAGCAATTCCACTGTAAACTAGCACCGCCTTCTGAACGATACCCGACAAGAAGATGAAGATGTTAACGTCAACATCCTCACACACTTTACATTTATTGTGTAGCATTTCATAATTAATGGAAATTAAAGGCAATTTAACACTAAGTCTAAACAAGCTGCTACTATGTAGCTAGCTAGTAGCTTTGACACTGCCACTGTTATACTGTATATTGATACAGTTGCTATGTTAGCTGTGTTATTATTGCCCTTACAAGATCCTACTATTTATATGATTTAGTTCACCATATTCAACCACAGTAATATACACAATAATATCTAAAATAATAAATAAAATATGATATAATGTGATAGAATTTTAGATTTAAGTAATAATCTTGTACAAAATAACTACATTAGCACAATGTGTTAGCCTTCACTTAAAGGAAACACTGCCACATTCATACACATGTCACACCATGTGAGATGGGCAGTAAAATAAACCGTGATAATATCAAGTCAGACGCATGTCAGGTTGTCCAGTGAATGTCTGGTGAGCACCACAATCGCATAGAACCACCATAAACACAAAAACACTATGCAAGCCTATATGTATAATCAACTTGTCATCCATTGGTGCCGGCTTATAGACGTATGTCAAATTGTCAGATTTTGGTCCTAAATTTTTGACACTGTCAGATTTGTGTCTCAGGCTGTCTTTGGTTGCAGTGAAGATAAATTGGCCACTGGAGGAGCGGTCTGCAAACTAGAGCCCTGTTAGCATGGGATTAGCAGTAGATGGGGACCAGGTACTTCTGTGTTTTGTGGGGGCATTCGCACAGGATAATATGTCTGTATTGTACTTTTTATTTCCTGACATTACCCCACAGATCCGATGTCAAGGTGCTGCGTAACAATCAAATGGAAAATAAAGTTAGGCTTTGCTGTCGACCTGACTCCTTTTAAAAAAGTCAAGAAAGAGAGAGCGATGGTTGAGCGAACTACAGAGTGAATGAAGAGACGTTAGCGAGAAAGGAGAATGTCAGGAATAAAACTTTATTTTCTGATTGTATCCGAGAAGCACAAACACAAACACACCCATCCTCCTCTCCCTTCCTTGCTCCCACACAGCTCCTCTGATGGATTTGAGCTCGCTATTTCATTGAATGGGTCTCTATGCTGCGTAGCGAGAGATGACCCTCCGGAATTTGCGCCCAAAATGCTGTCAAAACACTCATTTATAATTTTGACCTTAGCTTCCATATTTCCTGACCACTACAGAGGCAGAAAGAGGCAGAAAAGGATGCTCAGAGATCAAAACGTCTCGTACAAAAACACCAAAAACACCCTAAATTACTGACATGGCAGATTGGCATGGGATTAAGATCACAGACGACCTCTGCAACTATTACAAATTACCAGAGGTCCCCAGGTAGCGCTAGTCCCATACAAACAGGGTTTAGGACCATGTTCTGGATTGACTTAAGATATGTGCAGTTTGCTAAAGGTTTTTGAAAAACCCTGCTAACAATCAAAAAAAAACAAACAGCACCGAAGACCTCAAATGCGTGGCAGAGATACAAACGCGGATGTCAGGTATCTGCTCATGACATTTATTTCTACAGCGTATGAGCTCCAGAGTACAACGTTTGACTTCCTCGCTGTTTTTGTGGCGTCCACCATTAAAGTTGCCCATCCCTGCTCGTTCTCAACGTCTACTGTCATCCTGAGCATTAGTCGAGCCTTTTCTGATTAAACTGTCTCCGAGAGGTGGAGACCTCTTCATACACCTCTGCCACATTATAATGTGACAGCAAAGGCCATTAATGCAAGAGCACAGAGGTCATTAGCATCACTCCATGGTGTAGCATAAAGTAATCACCTCCTGAGATCTGTCTCCTGTGACTGCTGCACTATCTGTTCTCCCCCCGTGGTTATTCTCTACATATGTAAGGTCAGTTAATGATGGTGGACGGAGGTATCAGACCACGGGAGCTACAGCCGACACTTTTTAATCAATGACTAGATGACAAGGCCAACACAGTTAATGATTTTAAACATTTCCCACCGGTCATCGGAGATTTTACATTTTGCATGAGCTTGTTGTAATAATGGGGCTGACCAAATTGGAAATGAGCAGCGATGTGTTAAACTCTGATTTTTCTGTGACAGTTCATTCTACCCGGTGGTAGAACACGATATTATTTTGTGGTTTCTATTCATAGAATATTGAGAATTTCATCAGGGTGGAACGTACTCACAAGCCAAGTTTGTGTCGGAGTGATCAAGTGAAAATACACAATATGAGATTAATAACATGGCAAGAACATTTTGATTAAAGGTTAAAATGTCTACTTTTTGGTACAGCTGTATCAGATGATGTCTGCGTTGGTCTCAGCAAGGCTAAATAATGCCCTGTGGGTCCCATGTGAACGCGTTCTTGAAATATTGATCTAATTTACGAGCTCACTCAGCATTTTTAAGACCCATCCTACCAATAAAAGGGGCTCACAATGGATCCCTGTGCGGTTCACAACTCGCACCATATTAAGTAAAGCCAACAACAACCTAAAAACAGAGATTTTGCATGAAACTCTGAACTATCCGGGCAGCACTGTGTTTATATAAGACACACAGGAACATCGCTTTGCACACCGTGCTATTGTAGCTCCATTTACTCCAGCGTGGACCGTCTCGTGTCTTATTGTTTATATTTCCACGTGTGTGGCCCGAGCACGAAGGCCGATTAGATGGAAGAGGAGGAATTCATCATCAGCATTCATCTAAAACCGAGTTACACAAAGCACCTTAAGGAAACCGGGAGTGGCGTGTTAACATCCCCGTTGCTGTGTGGAGAACAAACAAAAGGAGACAGAACTGACAGTTTAGTGTGGAAGACAAACAAAAGATACAAAAGAGAACATCATTCCAGAACAATCCATCACTACAGCTGATGTTTCTCCTTCACACAAATGGCATCGTAGTCATTTTTTTTTTGAGATATGTGAATGATGTTTGCTATCATTCATCATAAAAGGACATAATGGAGGTTGGGGAAGTCAGAAAGACTCGGACACTCCAGGGAGCTCATTACTGAACCTATTAATCTGTTATTTGACCCCTGTGAGAGTACTCTCCAATCTAAAAAAGACCCATGCTTCCTTAATCAAAAGATAAAAACAAAACCTCTGCTGTGTCTGCGGGATCAACACTACAATTCAGACAACAAAGCAGAGACACAACATCAATGCCTTAGATTGGCTTGTTCTCAATGGTAGATAAAAGCAAGATGATACACTTTTTCTTCATCAGACCGGCCGCTTTGAAAATGAACTCCAAGCAAAAACTAAATTATTGATATTCAAGAGAAATCTTAATGTTGATATCGATGCTGAACCGCAGACTGTGGTACTGCGTGGTGTGTGTTAGACCTTTCTGGTGACTCCAGACAGACGAAGGAACCACAAGAGTATTAAACAATGACTTTCCCCTTTATGGAGAGGAGTCCTGCTGCCATTCTGTGTGTGCATCCTTCCTTCAGGGATGATTGTCTCCTTGTTAGTGGGTTGCTGTTGAGCTCAGCACTTTGCCAAGTCAAAAACAATGTCATGCCTCGGAGGCCCATGTGTCTCTCTGTGCCCTTTTGTGAGGCATCTATACCACTTAATTAAACTTCCCGTCCACTGCAGACAATACATGCAGACATTAAGTCGTATTTCCCTTTAGTTATTTAATCCTGTGGTTCTATGTTGTTTAATAATATTTCCTCTGTGAAGCAAAAATCAGAGTGTGTGTCATGTAAACAGGCGATCTAATACAGAGGGCCTATCACAGGTTTCAGTGGACATCTTTACACGTTTACATGTTTACTTGTTTGTTCACAAAAGTTTATTGTGGACAAAAAAAACAATGATTTCTATGCACACTGAGTGAAAACCAGACGTTTTAAGGCACGGTCTCTTTAAGACCTCCCTTTCCAAAAAGCCTTCTACATTCTCACTTGTATAATTTGAGGGACTGTTACTTTGTCGTGATTTGTTTTCTGTTGATCGTTTGTTTGTGTTTAGTATTCAGCGCTGTAGTAGCCGTTCCTCTGTCTCACTGCCATGTGCTCCTGGTTACGTGATCACCTCGTTGTCCTCACCTGTTCCTGGTTTGCTCATTTGTCTGTGTTGTCAAACCCCTCGTTGTCCTCTGTTCTCGAGTTCATCTCAGTTGATTTGACCTCTGCTTGTGTGTGACAAGCTCTTCTGTTTGTGCTTTCCTGTTGTGTTTTGACTTTGCCCGTGTACTAAGTTTTCAGATTGTACCTCTCTTGTGTCTTCCTGGTTCTGATCCTTGCTTGTAGTTTGACTATATTTTTTGGATTTGATTTGGGCTGTGATAAACTTTAGTTCATTTCGTTGCATTGGAGTCCCTGTCCAAACCTGACAGTCAGTGAAGCAACAGTTTGGTAAAGAAACAGAAGGCAAAGTAAAAAGAAGCTCTCAGGGCAGTTCAAGACCTATGGGTTTGTCTTACTGGTTGTGTTTCTACAAACATGACTTTGGAAATGTTCAACACATACTCCTCACTATATTACATTTTAGAAATTAGTGGAAATAAGAAAAAGCACAATTTGTCCCCTTTAAAAGAGCTGAGTCGGTCCTCACTCTTTTCTCTTGTCGCGTGACGTATAAACTTTTCATTCCAAAACTGTATCTTAAGTGATGGGTTTGAACAAAGACCTTCTTGTTGTTGTGTTTGTTGATTTATTTTGTTGTTTGTGTTTTGTGGTGGTGTTTGTTTTTGTTTTGTTTATGACAGCATAGAGCTTTTCTATTGAGGTGTGCTATGCAATTTCAATAATATATTAAAAAAAAACACGTTAGTGTAAAAATACCGATTTAATCCAGAATTTTAAAAAAATCATATTATAATCTATATCTCTGTCGAGTACAAATTTTCACACCCCTGCATTCAGAATACCTCAGCAGTGGCTTCATATTGATTCAATTGATTTAAATGAGTTCAATTCAAATCATATGTCTGATTTCAGCCGTCATTAGCCTAAAAATATTTTTAGCAACCAAGACAACAAAGCAACCAGAGCTTTCATTTTTGAACGCTGATGCACCAAAATAAGGTTTACGAGATGATTTCAAAAGGATATTTATACATCTGAATATTACAGATAATAGAAAATAAGATTAAACTCTTATCATTGATCTTAGTCTAAATCTGTCTGATATTAATTGCAGTACGTTTTAATGTACATCATGCTTAGCCTGAGCGCAGAATATGGCCGATGCCGATGCCGATGTTTTGGAGGTCATGAAGGACTCCGCTCTGGGTAACAGGTGAAAAAGCGATGACACCGTACGGACACTCCATTTCAAACTGATTCTCACAAAAACTTCTGACTTTGATTTCTCCCTCAGATGGCTGGACTGAAAAGGACAGTTATACATATTTCAAGGCCCGAGGATCCACAAAGAGACTTAGGAATAAAGAGGTATGAACCTTTGAACTAAACAAAGGTCCATCACCCACATTTCATATCAGATGTGCTATGTAGCCCTTGTAAAGACGAAGATGTGGAAGGATGGGAGATGGGAGCCAGCATGGCTTCGCAGACAGGTTGTCTGAGTGTTGTCTGCATGTCCCCTGACCCTCATCCTCTCCGTGCCTCCATCTCTAACCCACATAGCACTTGTTAGCCACAGAGGTCTGTGAAAAGCCTCCACAGAGTCGTCCATCTGTGGGCCTCTTTGAATCCGTCCAGGGACTCAGAACAACAGTCAGAATCAGTTGCATTAAGTTGATTAAAGTGGCTGGCGGACACGGGCACTTGTGCTTTCACAATGCGAGATGAAAGAGCAGAATAGCGACGGCCCCTCTCCTGGTTTCAGAGAATCCGCTTTTGCACTCAGCAGAGGTCAACAAAAGACCAAAAAATAGGAGAGTGAAAGCAATCAAAAGCTTCTTTGACAAATGATCTCTAATTGGCCCTTTCTTCCTTGCGGATCAGTCGTATTATTTTGTGGTGACAGTCGACTTATCCACAACTCTACCTTTAAAAGCTTCTCTGCAAAGTGGACTACTTGAAAGAAGTGACCATTACCTAAACTACACCTCTACACAAAAAAACCAAGCCGTAACCCCCCAAAACAGATTCCCACTCCCTCAATTACATCTATCAAAAGCAATACATAATTGAATTGCATTTATCAGTTACGGAGGAAACATTGAGGTAGAGAGAAGATGATACATAATTTTATCAAATTGCTCGCTGGAAATCGCGGTTGTATTTCTAGGGAATTGCGCAAATCGGAACGAGATCTGACACAGTGCATTTCTGTTTCCATTCATCAGTTCTACATGATAATTCATAAATACTAATCTGGATGCCAGATGCCGTTCCCTCTTTAACCATCACAAAACTCCAATCTTTGTGCCTCCCGTGCAGCTGAGGAGGCGTCACATGAGGTAAGCTTTGCTTTCATTACGGCTATGATTTGAAGAACATGCCAGATTCCACTTTTGGAAAGAAATCGAGACAGAAACTGACAGTATTATTCCAGTATCGGTGTAGGGAAAAAAAAACAAGAGAAAAACAAACAAAAGCTTTGGCACTAAGGAGCTGTTCTGGGGATGATAACAATAAAAAAAAAAGGCAGGGTGATCAATGCTGTTCTGGATTTTGATAACACATTGCTCATGCCTGCGACAAATGATGGAAATTCTTAAAGAGAGGCGGTCTGCAATATGCCAAATATGCTCCAAATTAGCCTTCAAGAGCAGCGCTCAGTGTGTGTATGGAAGGTGTGCGAGTAAATAAAGGGCCAGCATAAATTACCTTTGGATGTCAATCGTGATAGCACACCCTGTTTTCTTTTTGTTATCGTGTCGCCTGTTCGTCTCGCTGCTAGATGACATGAAATGAAAGTATTCTCTCTCTAGCACCACCAACGGTACTCAGAGCGCTTTCTGACACTTGAAAACGCTGCGGGTTCGTGAAACCACAGCTGGGCCCCAACTGATTGGCTCGCACACAGGCTGCCACTAAACTTTCGCTGCTTGAGGAGTTGTCTGTGCCGGGACAGGTGGTGTTTATGCAGATGAATGAACACATTACTGTGTGCTCTTCCTTTTGGTTTAAACATTAGCGTTTCAAATGTGACAAATCAGATGTTCATCTCCTGCTATATGCAGCATTGTGGATGCTGCGGCGAGACCTTTGTGTATGAATTCCCGTAGGTGTTGATGTGTGCATCCGGCACGGACAACGCGTGCAGACGCTTAGTGTAATATATTCAGGGGATTCTCTTTGAGTGTTTACATCCATGTACGGTGGTAAAAATTTGGTATTTTTAGTTTTATTTTTGATACGCAGTTTATACGGTGGATCCTGTTATTGAAATGGTAAACGACACAGGCCGGCTTCGTGGAATTTGGTTGTACTGGAGCGCAGAGTTTGCCGCTATAGGACTTGATACTGATATTGTGAACACGATCCAATTATCTTTCTATTATCACACATATGTCCTGCTATAATTGGACCACTTCCCCTGTCATTTCATGCTAGCGGATCACTGTCAGCAAGTGCTACCCGTAATGAAAGTCTGTAAAACCTAAAGGTCATCCCATACAAACAGATTTTTTTCTCCTCTGGTGATATTGTTGTCTCCGTGCTATATTCACATCGCTCCTCGTTATGTCCTCATTGCACTCATCAATGTACAGACGTCAAAAAATGAATAAAAGAATAAAGTGAAGAAGTGCAGAAGTTTTTTTTTTGTTTTTTTTGATAAAGTCACACAGTATCCTGTATGAAGGAATAATATGGATGACGAGTTAAACCAAATATAGTTTTAAAAAAAACCTAAAATGAACTGAAAACGTTTTTTACGTCAAATATCAGATTAGAAGGGACGGACTAGGGGCACAACTTTATGAAATATTTGTTCCATTTGCAGCGGGGTGCTTTGTTTCTGCGACACTCTGTGCTGTGGGTGAGACACTAAAGTCCCCATTGTCTGAGTCAACTTGACCTGACCTAGCTGGTTAAGCTGAGGTATTGTGAACAGCAAATCGCTTCAACTAGGGGGGTAGCTGCTTTGTGTGACTATGGGGAAAATGAAAAGAGCATAGCCGTAGTTTATGCAGAGAAAGACCAGTTTTGTCTCTGGAAAACGCCATGTTTATTTCCAACTGGCGGTGAAAAACACCAGCATTGTTTCAAATTGTGCTTTTCCGACTCCCTCGGCGATTTCGATCCTTCCTTATCCATTTAGCAGCATTTTAAACAAGTCCAACTGTTTAGGCACGCGCATATGTCCAAGGTTCTCACCACCACTTTACGCGTATGCGACAGACATATGTCTGCTTGTGTGTGCTTTCACGCATGCACGTGTGTGAAATACAGTCATTCCTGAAGGAAGCGATGACGGCTGTAAAATATCTGGAAACGCAGCACCAATCAACAACTTGGATTCTTGCCTGAAGCCCACAGCATTAAAGTGGTGAGAGGGCTAGAAAGTGTTTAGCACGAGCTCCTAATCACATTTTACCACTCGGCAGGCCCGTGCTTGCACGTCACAGGTACTCATAAACTCCTATCTGTGCTCTCTTCACACCTTATGTTGCTTTTAATAACCAGGATTTGTCACTCTTCGCTAAGTTTATCTGGAGACGGACTTAATTTAAAAATGTAATTAACTCCGACACCACGCGACCTCCGGCAGGCGTTTGCTGCTTATTCCCGTGACTTAAAACCAAAACAAACAGTCTGAAGGAAGCGATGGCGACAGCGTCCGTGTCGTTTTGCTTGTTGCCGAACGCTTGTTTGGAAAAATCAGGTCCTGTACAGGCACGATTTGGAGGTTTTTTGGTGACTTTCGCATCTTTGGCATTTAGGCAATTTGTGCTCACCGTGGAACATATGAATTTGTCTGACGCAATTATAGTGACTCCATGTGACGTGTAATTCGGTTTTGGTGAACTCCTAATGCCCCTCTTGGATAAAGACAAACATACTCAGCGGATAAAGCATGAAAAGTGTCTGCAGAATTATTGGTCTAGAGGTGGTTTCCTGCGGACCAGCCCGAACTTGTATGATTGTCTGAAATCACAGCTCTGGCTTGTGGTCTCCCGCTGACTCCTGACTCCACAGTAGGGGGGGAGAGAGCCGCTTTCTCCCCATAGGCCCACCTCCTCATTTCCTACTGGACCTCACCACGAGACACCTCCCCGACTCTTAATTACCACAGCAGAGTTGCAGCAGTCCTCCCCAGCAGCACCTTATCCCTGCGATGAACCATGCCGCTAATTGTTCCATTACATCAACAATAACGCACCTTAAGAAGAACAAAAGGGGGAAAACGAGAGGTAGGGACTAACTTGACATGCTAATTTTCATTAACCCTGATCTTCCTCTTCTTTCATCATCCGCCCTCCTCCCATCATCTCGCTCCCTCATACGGGGTTGCAAAGCACTCAAATTATCCACAAGCATTCTAGCTATCACTAATTATCCAAAGAGTTCCTCATTAGGCTATTTCAAATCCAACCTTAGATCAACACTTACTCAGACCTCGGGGATTCTTGATTCCCAGCAGCAGTTAAACAAACAATCAGTTCAAAGGATCAGGTATTCTACTTTAGGAGGGAGGAAAAAAAAGACAAGGGTAAACAACTGCTCATTTGAAAAAGAATGACTCCAGCGACTCCCTTGTATGAGTGCCCCGATCTATATTTGGCTCAGATTTATTTGATTCCTCTCACAAACTGGGTCACCGAGTTATGAAATGGTCTAAATACAAGGCTACGATCTGAGACCAAACTTGAGGAGTTCTCCACTCCACGTCTCCAATCAGAGTTGCCATACTTTCTGCAATATAAACATGGATGCCGGACGATTTCTTTGGAGCTGTGTCCTTCAGATAGGTGCGGGTTTCACAGTTTTCACCGTACTTAGGGGAAGGATTGTCCACGTAGCATTTTAGTTTCTCCCTCGACCGAAACATCAGTCCCTAAGCATTCATCAGAGACTTGGTGCGATTCCAGACAATCCTAATGTGCA
>OMNV01016442.1:0-11087 GCA_900303265.1 Brotula barbata | reverse complement strand
AAATGACTGACTATAGCCAGTAGGTTAAGTGGGTGGAATTTACTGTTTTTCTGCCAAATCAAGCGTGAAGAAGACTCCATCAGAGCTTGTTCAGAGAGAGAGCTACTGTAGAATTAGCATGTAGATTGCTCTGCTCAGTCCCTTCGCCAGACTGTGGTGGAAAGAAGCTCATCTTGGCCCAAAGTCTGGATTTTAATGCACTCATTCACAAGCTTCTTTTCTTTTGTCTCAATTTCGTACTCCTCCCTCTTTTTTTCTCTCTATCAAGGCCACAACACCATCTCTCGCTCTCTCTTGCTTGCTCTTTCTCTCTCCCTCTCTCTCTCTCTCTGTTCTTAAGCCTTTCAGGGACCCCAGCCAGCCAGCATGGGGACCCTCATCATGCCCATGTAGGTGCATGCACAAAGCATGAAAGAATGAGCGAGAAGGGAGAAGGAAAGAAAGAAAGAAAGAAAGAAGCGAGTGGAAAGCAAGCTTGCGCGCAAGAAAGAAACTGCAATTCTTTCTTTTCTCTCTTTGAGGACATAAGAAGGAAGGAGAAAGAAGGAAAGAAAGAGCCAGTATGAGGGGATTAGCAGACCCCGGCCATGTCGCAGAAACCCCTCGCATTTCTGCTTTCTTTGTTTGGAGCTGACCAGAGCTTGTTGACAAAGCGCTGCATGTTTGGGAAGGGGGATAGTTGGGGTCAACTTCACAGGGGGGTTGGCACAGGAGGTGGGGGGTTGACGTGTCCCTCTGTGTGTGTATGTGTGTGTGTGAGAGAGATGGAAGATGGGGGGGTCATGGCAAGGAGGAGCCCTGGTGTTAGTAATTAGTGGTGTTTTAGCTACAAGACTTCTTTGGTGGTCTCTCTCTCTCTCTCTCTCTCTCTCTCTCTATCTCTCTCTCTCTCCCCCTCCCTCGCTCTCTCACTTTGGCTCTGTCTCCCTCTCTCCCTCTGTGTGTTACAAAACTCTGAATATCAGAATCTTGTAATCTCTCATTACTTGCTACTGCCACCTCTTAGGCAGTCATTTACACACACACACACGCACACACACACTCCTTTCTCCCTCTCCCTCCAGGCCTAACCACCTGAATAGAATGGGCCAATACAAACCTGCCTGTGTGAGGTGCAGAGGGCCAAGTGTGTGTGCGTCACTGCCTGGGCAAGACCAACATGTGTTCTCCACTGGTCTCCCCAAGCTACTCGAACACACACACACACACGCTTTCTCTCTGTCTCTTTCACATACACATATACAGTAGTGAGGACACGTCCTCCATGGCTACTCTACGCTGGACACACAAAACTATCTGTGTCTCCTGTCCAAGAATTTTATGGTGATGGTTTGGCTGTACGGGGGCGTGCATGGCGGGTTGGCAGTGCCAGCCCATGTGGGACCCCATCGTGGTGCCAACAACATCCTCACACACAAACACACACACACAAACACACTGTGAATTGCTGTTGTTCTTTAATATATATGGTAATGTCATTACGTTCAGCTGACGGGACATGTGCAGTCGGAAACGTCGCGTGTTAGATTCTGGAGCAGGTGGGGAGGACCTCGCCGGGGGAAACAAGCTGAATATCCCCACTGTCAGTCGGACCGCCAGCGTGGCACACAACACACAACTAACTGCTCACGTAGAGATGCTTAGCGGACAACAGTGGGAGTGTGTGGCTTTACCAGGAAACTCCCAGTGTGAAGGTTCACGCAGGGAAAAAAAGTCAAAGTCAACCATAAATGTATTCTAACCTCCAGTGGGCACTGAACATTAAACAACTAAGTTGGAAAATACCAACAGAATCCCAGCAAAATATTAATCTTTAATTACCAAAGAGTTTGTAAACCACGGGTTGGTACCAGAAACGAGTCACTGGCAGACTCAGCCACGGCAAGAATGATTCCAAATGCTGCGGTTTATGTTTTCGCTTGCCCTGTTGTGCCTACTTTTTAAAACATTTCCATATCCTCATGAATATTGACACAGCATGATTACGCTGAAATATTGGGATATATTGCGTATATGAGACGTGTGTTGCAATTCGTTCTTTTGAGACCTGACCGAGATGCGATTGTGTTTTTTAGTCTTCAGCCAGTAGGTCACAACCATTATGGTATAATAGGAATGCGATTAACGTGATTGATGTGTCCTTTCCAGGTGTAACATCCAGGGCAGCGTGATCTGCAGTAATGCAGTTATCGGCCGAGGAGCAGACCTCAAATACTGTCTGGTGGGCAGCGGACAACAAATTGAACAAGAAGGTGAGCTTAATATTAAATTAAATGCCAAAAATGAACACTTATGGTGAAGAAAACACACAAAAAACACCTTACAGATAAATTCTGTCTCATACAAAAAAAGCTCTGCAATACATTTACTGGTTGTGCCTCAGTCGATACCTCAGCATTTAATAAAGAATTCTGTCGTAGAGTCTTAAAAAAAGATTGAACATTATAAGCTGCAGGGGTGTAGTATTTACTAACAGGTGTTGCAATCTCTCAGGCTGAGTTAATTATGTTGTAATCTGCGTAGTGTGCGAGTGTGTTGTGTGTGTGTGTTTGTGTGTGCGCGCCAAGCATCCTAGCCAAGTAGGAAAGTTTCTTAATTCTAAAGTCTGTGTGATAGAGAGATTTGTCAGATTTTTTTATTTCCTTAATCCTCTTGTCCCCAGAGTTAGCTGTGTATGTGTGTGTGTGCATGTGTGTGTGTGTGTGTGTCACATTGATGGAGAGGTTAGAGAGCAGGGCCAGAACAGGACCACCCGGAATTCAACACCAGCAGCCTCCAGCCACATCTAACGCGCACGCAGGCATACATAGACACACGCACGTACGCGCGCACACACGCACACACACACACACACACACACACACACACACAGAGGGAGCAAGTTCAGCTACCAGACTGAGTAGCCTAATTGAGTGAACAACCGGGATCTCTAAGTAACAACAGTGAGAATTTGAGCTAAAGTAACCAAGATGATTGAAACATTTGAGACTTACGGTTTGGGCTTTTCATCACCTCCAGTCAGTGTGTGATCACATAAACAAGAGCGAGCTCAAGTTAGCATTTTTGGCACTTACACTTTTACTCGCCATCATGAACTGATGGCATTAATTTACTGAACACTGGAAACTTGGATCAGGAGTTACGTAACAGTTTGACATTGATTGTATCGCCAAGGTTTAGTCACACAACAGTAAAACCTCCAGCTTCTTTCTCTCCCAATCCCACTGAACAAAAGCAGGACCTTCCTCTGTTCTTCATCCTGGCTCATCTCGGTCTCGTGTCACGGTCATATGGTCAGTGTGATGAGGAATAAATGAAAGCAACAAGTATTCCAATTATAATGAAGAAACCATTCTCCTCTTCATATTGGAGCTTTCACAAAAATACAGTATTGTCTCCCTTTGCCACCAGGCGAGCTGGCTGAGCGAAAGGCTGCGAAAGACATTACACACTCTTCCTACTGCTCGAGCTCTTAGCAGCCATGGACCACCCTCACAGACATCCACACACACACACACACACACACACATGTCTGTCATGTGCTGATATTCGAAAGATACATGCCTGTCCACTGGGTGCTTTAACAAATATACACACGCACGCAGGCATTCATACAAAGAATATACAGAGATTTTTATAACCAGATACACACGGTCTCCCCCTTTCCTTCTCAGATACTGACTGATACATAGACTACATCGCTGATGTTGACGTGCACAGCATTGAATTCGTTTTTATTTCTTTTTTCCTCTCCGTTTTGCTCAGTCTGACTAGAGTTACAACAAAACTCTTTGTCCGTCGTCAGTGGCCCAGCAGAAGAAAATAATGCCCATAGTGCATCGCAACACATTTAAACACTGTAGTTACGACGTTACCAGCCAACGTTGAGTAACTTTTGCTATCCCCCTTTTCCTCCAATCGCTTCTTTTTTCCATTCCTATTGCCCCATGCTCCATTTCTCCTTTCCTCCACGCAGCAGAGGATAAGCTCGTTCTCCGCAACAGATTCCTTCACACTAAAACCTGTCTGTGTGGATGGAACATTAATCAGTTCCGCCACCGTTTGCTTTGGATCAGCACTGCTGCTTGGGGATGGAGGGATGTAAGGAGTACAGGCTGCTCCCCTCATGTTGAACTGGCATGGGGTTGAGAGATAGAGAGAGGGAGAGAGAGAGAGAGAATGCTGGGCAGACTTTGTTCCAAGCAGCATCTTTTTCTTTTCGTAAGGTTTAGGTAGCGGTCAGGGTGACCCAAGTCGTACCACACTGGCAATTTTGAGACTGATTTGGAATTAAAGGACCATACCGGTGGTTTTAACCCATGGACTAAAAATGTTTTTCTTATTACCAACAGTTTTCCAAAGCACAGGTCTAGTTTCCAGGCAGTCGTTAATTTCAGTACGGTATCAAATCTCACATAAGATTGATTTTTGTCAAATTTATTGTTACCTGCGTTGTGTCTTGCGGTTTGTGGGAATGATCAGAAACTCTTTGTTGACGCACTCAAGCAAACTCCAACTTTCAAGGCTCGCGTGTCTGCCAAATAGCAGCTTTTATGCCCAAAAAGACAACCGAAGTCATAATTTTCGTAGGTCATAGATCATTATTTATCTTCTGTCTATGATGTATGAATGTCACGCCGTTCGGCCGCCAACTCTCCAACGGTAGATATCATTATACACTCGGTTGGCAGTACAATTTGTAGTTAATAGGATACAAGATGCCAAACCGCTGGTATGGCCCCTTAGGTGTTTGGCCGCAGTGTAGATTAATGTACAATAATAGTATTTACATCATGTTTCTCAAACATAAATCTGACACACCACAGCTGGAGACGTCTTCAGAAAATATTAATTTTGTACGCATTACAGTCGGCTCCTGTGAATATGATTGGTTGCCTTTTCTGGCTCGTGACCATGGCAGGATGTGAATATTCAGTCATGGTTGGTTTTTCGTCAAGATGTGTTTAGCGATATTTATGGTATTTGCATATACCACCTTAATTTCCCTTCATGACCAGCGTGCCTATAAAATTCTCTTATTTCCACCCAATGACTTTTTTGGCAGCCTGATAGTTTGACCACCGATTTATCCAGTTGGTTTTGGAGGCGTTGCGTCGACTCAACTTTTGGGTTTTACATGCGTGTTATATGTTTAATGCACGCCGATTAAGGCAATAAGTTGTTATCATTTAAACGTCATAATCATATTGAAATCAGCATAAATCTACGTTGATGTTCTCCAAATAATTCTTGGCTGGACATGCATTTCGTCAGTGGACATACTTCCTGTCCTAAGTCGATGGATCACGTCGTGGATATTTGACAAATCACAGAATCCGTCCAATCCAGGTATACATCCTCTGCTTTCTAGTCTTAATCACAGTACAAACAAACATTTGAGTATAATCTGCACCCAAACTTTGTCAAAAATCACACTATTTAGTTCAATTTTAACTACAAAACTACCAATAAAAATGTTCTCTCACAACAGCAATTCTGGTGTTTGGTGTAATCTTTGTTATTAACGCATATAAATGTTCTGTTTCTCCCTTAGCTGAGAGGACAAACGAGGTCATTGTGGGAACAGACCAACTGATGGAGATCTAGCACCTGATTAACCGATCAGGAGAGCAGGAAACCGAGGACAACTACTCCACAAGCTACCGGCCAGTCCAAAGCCTTGATGCCATCTGATGCTCACCGTCTCTTCTCATAAGCTTTTTTTTCTATACTGCGTCGAAATAAAGTTTGTTTAAATCCCATAAATCGACCGTGTTGCATTTCTTGTTCAGTTTGCGTGATTTTAACGACGGTGCCGGCGTTGCAAAATATCAACAACCAAAGTTTGATATCAGATTTCGTTTGACTGTCAGACTCTAAGTTTGATCGCAGTAATCTTATCGCCACACGGGCCATTATCAAATCAAAACTGTCTCGCCAGAGCAGCACTCAATTACTTAACTTCACAGAGCCGTCGGGGGAGGAGTCTGGGCTCGCACAATGCGTGATGTGTGTTTACGTGTGCGTACCGAGCAACCGTGAAGACCAGAGGTGGAGAGAAAAATAAGTGGGAGGGTTGACCACAATGGCATGGGGGTTACGTTTATTTGTACACAAAAATGGTGTATGTGTAGGCCCCGGACCACCCAGCTTGATCTTGTATCAGTTAACACTTGCACCCCACCCTTACACACACACACACACACACACACACACACACACTAGAGAAGGAAACTGACTCATGCCTGACGCTTTTCTTTCTTTTTCCCCCTCTTCTTTCCCTTTTTTTCTCATTTTGCTGTCACAGGATTTATTGCATTCCTTCAGCCGAGCATTTCTTAAATTACAGGTTTGAAGTTCCTTAGTCACGAAAGATGAAGATGAGGACAGGGATGTGTGTGTGAGTATGTGTATGTGTATGTGTGTGTGTGTGTGTTTTACTGTCTTCTGTTTCCTATTGTGTCTGTGGCCTTGCAGGAGTCATTTAGGCTGTCTCATGTGGCCTGATTATGACGTCGCTGTGTATGTGTCTTAGAGAAAATGATGATGATGTTGGGTTGTTGTTTTTTTTATCACAACTGTCGATTTGATGCGTTCGCTGCACCATCGGTTTGTCGGACATGTTTTTGTCATTAGCCTTTTAAACAACAAACCGTTTTTTGTTTTTTTTAATCTCTCTGTTTGTAATCCGTCTAAAAGCTTTCATCTAGGCAGTAATTCATGTTCTTTCACTCAAATTGTAATAATGTCCCCAAGTCATGAACTCAGACGTTATGTTAGAATCCTCAACATATTTGTTTTCCATGCGTTGCTTTCGGACGACATCAAAGATGGCGGCGTGCCATGCTCCATCAGTAGTGTGAGGAGTACAGCGTTCCGGATTTAATCTACTATCCCGAACCAAATTTCACGCTGGAAATAAAACGGAATGCTCTTTAATGTTGAAAGCAGAGGGAGATCACGGTTTGCTTAAGTGATTAAAAAGCAGAGAGTACTAAGCAGCATCACATGGCTGGCAGCGAGCCACGTAGAATATTACATAGTACTACAAGAAAATATATCAGGTGAAATACAGATTGAAGGAAATATGGCGGAAATCTCCTCCGTTTTCAGAGATTCTGGACCCCAGATGCGGCCCCAATGCGAATATGTCACTTTACTGGCATTTTTAATTTGTCTTAATAGAGTGCTATAGGATGGGATATTAAAAGATAAACAAATGATTTCAGCCTTTTACAACGTGATTACAGAATTAGTCCGGGTTGCCTTTTAGATTGAGGTCGTGTTTTCATTTAAGATGCTCTTTTATGAGCTACAAGTTAAGGACAAATCTTGAAAAAATTAACTGGATCCTTGATATGGCCATCAGGTCTCCGTGATTAAAATGATCTTCCTAGTGTGTCCGAGAGCGTTTTCAGCTCACAGATGCTCAATATTTCAACACTTCTTTGGACATTGCAACGATTCTTAATGACATCATCGACTGCGTTAACGTTGCTGTTGTTGTTTTGCTGTTCTCGTGTACTTGAACGCACATGTAAACCGTCCGATTTGTCGTCCTTCGGGTTACAGCAAATCACACCAGCCGGCTTTTTGTGTCCTTGAGGCGGTTTTGTTCACTCCAAAGCGCTGATTAGACGGCGATGAGCGACATTTGTCACCAGAGTTGCGAGCTAAAAACATGAAAGCCACATTTGAGGTTGACTTTATCCTCTCTCTTTGTCTTGGTTGCCTTTTATTGGTCTCACTCTCTGACCTCTCCCTTCAACCGGATGATGAGATCTGGCAGCCAGGTATGTTTGGGTAGAGGTTTGTATATTTACACAAAGACCCCAGAGTCCCCTGAACGCAACGCCGCTGCCTGTGTATGTGTGTGTGTGTGTGTGTGTGTGTGCAGGTTTACCTGTGTGTGACTGTTGTTAATCCCGTCTCACACCAAGTAATCAACGCTGTGTTACACCCGGAGTGTGAATGCGTGCATGTGTGCACAAATGCGAACGTGCACTTTGCAGGTCTGGAGATCAGATGTCGAGGCCCAGATCGTATATCAGGGCCGCGCGCTGGGCAGTGGACGTTTGTAGCCTGAGGGGAAATTTTCTAATGTGTTAAAAGGAGGAAGAAGAGAAGAACAAAAAAAAAATGGCATTAAGACACACAGATCAGGGTTTGGATACATTTTGCATTATTAGAAAAAGCTAAATAATCTCAGAATTTGTGGAGAAGTTACGATGAACAGAAATACTAAAATCCCTTATAGCAACTTTTTTTTTTTAGATTACAGCATGTTTGATTACCCTTGAAATATATAATGTCTTCGGTCTGATTTAATCACATTTTCACAGAATGCCTCCTGGTAGATTTTACGATATTTCGGGCCCATTGATGGTGATGTTCGAGTTTAAGAAGTTAATCCACAGATGAGATCATTTGTGTGAGGTTGAACTTCCTTACTTACTTCTTAGAAAAGTCCATTTATTGTCTTAACTGAACATGTAGACGTATTGATGAGTTATTTTTGCACGTACAGAGGATCTCACTTTAACCGTCGTCACTTGAACGCCTCTCAGAAAACAGGAGGATTAAGGAGACATCAACATTTGATAGTTTAAGATGAGATAAACGTGTTATTGTGACACTGCTGCTCATCTTATCTCAGCGTGATATGTCTCATGTGTCCCTCCAAAATAAACCTTTAGATGGATGGTATACGAGGAAACCCGGTTGATTTCGGATCGCGGATGAATATCAGCTTTAGCAAAGATGATTTATAAAGTCAGAGATTAAACAGATTAAACAAAACGACGCAGCGGAGGAACCAGAAAGGCGACACAAAATTCATTTTTGTCATTAAACGTGAACATAAGAAACAGAAAAGGGGAATATGGATAGATGGATGGATGGATGGATGGATTATGGAGACAAATGGGTAACACAGACATACTTAAATACAGAGAGAGAGAGAGAGAGAGGTGGGGTGGAGTGGAGTCTGAACTTTGGGTTGGGGGGTTTGCTGAGTAGCTGGGTGGCTTCATGGCTTGAGGGCTGATCGTGGGCGAGCGAGCGAGCGCGAGGGAGAGAGAGCAGGCCACCCAAGTGGCAGTCAGTCAGAAACCTGTGTGTTTGCTGCTGACCCCTACACATTAGCACAACACTTCCTCAATTTGTCTCCTGTGTTCTCCAGCCACAAATGAATTTCCTCCCTCCCTTTTTTCCACACACTACCTTTCAAGATACACCCCCCCCCAACACACACACACACACGCACACACACAAACAACACCCAGCGCTGCTCTGTATAACTTAAACTTCCGAACGCACACACAAATCTCTCTCTCTCTCTCTCTCTTTACAAGCTTATGAGATACAACAGTTGCTCCAACAATGACTTTGTGTGGAGACAGAGATCCCATGTATGGGATAACAACCTCGGTAACATGCCTACACACACACACACACACACACACCAACAAAGCCAGATGCCCGTGTCTTTCACAGCGGAGGCCCCCCGGCTAATTAACTAAACATTGACTGGGTGGTTGATTGGGATCACATCTTCAATTGGTTTTGCAGAAAAATGGCAGGAAGAAACACACGACTGAAATATCGTCCGTCCGATTATCCTCTCTTCCCTCCCATCTTTTTATCTGCAGGCTTCAAAACGTCCAGCTGTGTGCAATGCAAAATAAAAAAAAGAATCTCACTCTTTTAACTAGATTTTCCAGTCATAGTGGAGAAGAAAACACTTATATTTCAATTGAAGAAATCTTATTTTTCTTCTGCACCATCGTTCGCCCGTAAATCCACAAAACTACACACACACGGAGTAGTTCTGCACTTTGTTTCCCGAGCTAAAGCAACAGGTCTGCGTTTGCGTTACCACCTGCTAGCCGCGTCTGACAATACCTCCGTTACAACCGCACAAACAAAGCCTCGGAGAAAAGTGTGTTTCTCCCTCTCTCTGTGTGTTTTGTGTGTTTTTCCCCTTAAAGGCAACCATTCATTACGATGACAAAGGGGTAAAGAAATGCATTATCATAATTAATCTTGTGTGAGACCGTGGGTGGCAGCTCTCCTGCGAGACTGACAGAGGAGTCGCTCCGCAAAACCGGGCAACTTTTTGGGACGACAATAACGGAGAAAAGCGGTATTTTTTTGATATCTAAGACTTTGTGACCTTCGGTTCAAACACTGGCCACGACTGACAGAGTGCAACTGTCAAACATAACCAAATATTGGCAAAGTTTTTGTCAATATTAAGATAATTGTGTGACCCGTGTGCTTGTCAGTTTGCACAACGTCAGAAAATATTTAACAAGGAATCAGTCTGACTCAGCAGAAAACGTGCCGGTTGATTATTTACGTATAGGTCTGATTTTCAGATATGTCCGTAGATATACGCCGTTCTAGAGTCCGAGTTATACCCAGATGTTACGCAAATGCATCCCTCAAACTTCTCCGGTATTTATTTTCTCGGCTCCGTTCGGTAATTGTAATAATACATAACTCTGAGAAAGTGTAGTAATGGTCATCCTCCCTGGAATATACGTGATTCCCGTCTCATTCCAAAACAAATTTGAACATGTTTCCATGAATTATGTCCCACTTCTGTTTGATCCAACCCTCAGCGCCTCGGTTGTTCCCAGTGTTTACAGAAGGAAATGTCAAAAATCCGATGTTATTCTCATAAATGTAACAATTTGGCTTTCACCTCCCTTCTTCTCCTAAATGACGACAATTATCACTTTAGCTCCGGTGAAAAATAGCTCAGGAAATGAATTTTCTGTCTCTCTCCTCGCTCCTCCACCGTTACTTATCCCATATGAGAGAGAGGGGAAAGAAGAAACACAGCCGTGACCGGTCTCACAGCCGTAGTCTACAATAAATAAACACTGTCAGGGCCTGAACTCCATCCGGCCGTCTCTGCTGTTGGGGAGACAGCTGAACGCCAGAGCGCTCCCTGCCCGTGAGCGCACACACGGAACCCTGGACGGACCGCCAGCCATGCATGCATGGATGAGCGGACGGATGGATGGAGTCACTGGGGAGAGATGAAACGGAGGAACGGAGCGAGCGGCCCGGAGATAGGG
>OMNV01016439.1:0-17116 GCA_900303265.1 Brotula barbata | reverse complement strand
AGAGGATCCGTGTGTTGTTCGGCATGTTTATTCAAAATGTTATGACAAAATCATCTGACGGCACCACAACCAGAACCGCTTTGGCCGATAACTTATTATCATCTGCACTAAGGTGGAAAAAATTGCCGGTTTGTTTTTTGATATTCTTACTGTTTTGTTATACGAGGCCGCCAACATTGAGTGAGTTGACCCAAACTTTTTCAGGCCCCGTTTGAATGACAGAGGTAGATTTTCAGCCCCCGGCCACCACAGTGCCGTGACGTCTTTGTTTTCAATCACAGAAACATTTTTAAATTGAACTCTTGCGACATGGGTTTTCAACCTGTGGTCTGCTGGTCCATGGAGGTGTTGCAGGTGATCTTTGAAAATGACTCCTGTAATCTCATTTTAATGCCAGAAGTGGGGAAAATATTTTACTGTTTTTATTTCCAGTTTGAGAATAATTAAATCCATCTGGAGAAAAATTAAGCAACACCATACTTCTGTGAGAGTGTATTTTGACATATCAATGGAATAAGTACAGGGCTAGACTGGGGACAGTACAGGACAGGAGACGGTCCCTGTCCACCGTGGGACTGACAAGCAGAGACAGACTGTGTCCATGTCGCCACGCCCAGAAATCTCACTGATTGGTAGGACAAAAAACTGATCTCAGGCGCCGACAACCACCCAAACATCAGAGCCAAAACCCCTGACTAAGCACGTTGACAGCTGGTTCTCTCAGACTGCATCACCACCCCCTGCAGTTCATCAGCTACACCCTCGGGAGTGCGTTGGCAAGTTTGGGAACCTCTGGTCCATGCAACAACCACAACATTTCCTAATTGAGAGATTGTTGGAGAATTGTATGGCCTTGTCAGAGGTTTGCACCCTGGTTGCAACAATAGGGAGGAATTTATAGCACTGTCTTTTATTATTTCTATAATTTTTTTTTTTTTTCAAACAACCAGTGTTAAGAGAGAAACACTGCAAATGAAAAGATTATTTTGGTATAGATATAGAACCTGCCAATCAAAAAAACCACAATATCTCCTGTTTTCCATTCCATCCCCCAGAGCCTCATGGGATATTTAATAAAACTTCATACGGCGGGAGACACTGAAACAAATGGAGACATGGAGCCAGATACAGCTGGTTATTTGTACGACGTGTGTATGTGTGGGTGTATACAGCCCCTCTCTACCCCAGGGGACAGTAAATCTAAACAGTCATATAGGGGTCTCGCCTCGTGCCATCAGTAGCAGTAAAGGTCTCCGCAGCAGCCCCATCCATCCCTGTCTCCCCATTTCACACGCACACACACCCTTCACACCAAAGCAAGTCCCCATTGCCTTGATCCGTTGATAGGGGCAGGATTGAAAGGGAGGAGTGGGGTTGGTTCAGATATCTACATTACAGTTTCTCAACGCAGCTTCATAAATCAAAGACGCAGCGAGAGAGAGAATAGAAAGGAAAGAAGACAGTGGGACAGATATGACAGAGAGAGAGAGAGAGAGAAAGAGAGAGGGGCACTCCATTGAGAAGAGATGCTCTATCAGAGGAATATAGACAGCATCTGTGCGTGTCTGGGTGATATCAAGCGTGAGTCTATATGCTGTATGATCGCGCCGCAGTACACACGTGTGACCTGAGACAGAGGGCAGAGAAGAAAGACAGGGAAAGATGGAAAACACGCCACAGCGGAATGAAGAGAGCGTCCACTGCGCTCAGCTGTTTTGCAGAAGTTTTCCTACAGGAGAATAAGGCTGGGAAACGACATGAAAGGGGGAATGTGTCCCATTTAACATGTAATAAAGCAGAACAGATTACCTACTCCCTCCTTCTCTCCGTCTGTGTTCCTCCTCAAGGTGTCCCTATATCATTTAATACAATCCCTTCTTTCAAGCGTTCCACTGCAAAAGTCAGCACATTTTGATGTAGGGGACATATTCTGCTTGGTTTATGGCTTCTGCTACATTCTTCAAAGGCCGGATCGACGGCAGGCTGGGGACATATTAAGATCGATGTTGGTATCTTCATACAATATGCATGTGTTATACCAATGGACTGTGCAAGGCACGACACCGCTCCATTTTTCAAAGCAACATGTATTGACCATGACCACCATCTGCTGCTACACTTGGAGCCACGTGGAGTTCCGGCACTCAAACTACGTTCATAGATCTCCGTTAAGGATGCACCGCGCTTCGGTAGCTGAGCAAAATACGAGACACATCTGGAAACATGTACATTCATCTGTCATCATTCCGATTGCATTACAACTCTGTGCTGGGACAAAATTAACCAAGACACAGACATGAATACACAGATGCCCGCACGTACAAACGGATACACACCGAACACAGGGCTCAACGGGGCATTGTCCTCTCCAGCACAACACAGCAACAGACTGTACACTGATGAAAATAAAGCACTGCTGACTTCAAGTATTGGCTTCACTGGGCTGTTACGATTGATTATGTGGAAAATGAAAAATAAAAAATAAATAAATAAACAAGTAGTCAATATTTGCATATGAATGAACTATAGTTTTAATTTATCCTTCTTGTTTATGATGGACACGTAGCTCAAATTCCCAACTGCAACTAATACTAATTTTAATAAGGCATCACAATTCTGCCAATTTGATATGTGTATTGCCATTGTCATAACAACATACTAGATCAGTAAATCCAGTATTTCTCTTTTAGACAAAATGATGACCTAAGTGTGTGTTTTCTATTTGACTTCCTTTGCTGCTTATCTAGAAGTGCAGAAAAACAGTGATTGCACTGCTGATTATAATCCATTAATAGAGACCGCCCTACTCAGACGAGATCTATCCTGATTACATCACCGCTGAAGTAAGAACATTAAATTGTTCGGACTACAGATGAAAGAAAAGATGAAATAATGGCTAAATTGGGCAGTGAATACGATGTCACCGCATAAATGAATGTGACCAAATTGTGGTTTGCCTTTTCTTGTCATCCGGTAAACATTAAACCTTTCAAAATAAGAGATTTCTGTTAAAAGCATTAATTAACAAGTAAAGTAAAATAAAGTTACAGCATAGATATTTGTCACCGACAAGTACTCTGGATTAGTATACGGATTGTATTTTGATCTGGATCGGATACAGCTAGGACTCCACCATCTTAATATGAAGACCTCATATGGTTGCCGTCTCACAGTGGGTTTTTTGTCCTTTTTTTTTATCTCTCCAAATATGTCTCTCCCTCTCCGTCCCTCTCAGACAACACACACACGCACACACACACACACACACACAAACAGCATTTGCCTCCATCAGCAGTATGGATTACCCTAGCCTGCCAACAGATTGAGTTCCCAATCACCATGTTGTCAATTTATCATCATTTGGGTCCACTTAGGGGTTAATAGGGTTAAGGGGTGGGTGCTGGGTCCCCCTTAAAAAGCCCTCATGTACTCTCTAGTTAAAACAAGCACCAGGACAGAGGGGGGTAAATAAATACAAATGATCCAGTTAAAGAGAAAAATGACACAGATTTCGCTCATGCTGCTTTTTTAAAAGCAGACCCGGGTGACCACCTGCCGTGAAATCCATCAACATGGATAAGAGGCGGAAAGGGAGTAACAAAGGAAGGGGCTGGAATTAGAATACAGAAGAAGGTGTGAGATATAAAAGGCTGTGAAAGAACGGAGTGAGGGAGAGCGACGCAAGAGAGAGACATGGAGATGAAAATTCAGACAGAAAATGAAAAAAAACAAAAAAAACACCGCTCTTCACACACACGGAAAAACAGGAGTAGGGATGCAACGAACAGTCAATAATAAACAATTAATGACATTGTCTATGTTGACTATTCATATTATTTGTCCGAATTTAAGAAATTTAAGAATATTTTATAGGGAAATATTGATATTTTTGGTCACGATTAAACCGTCAAGTATTTTTACTTGTGTTTCAGTAAACACAGAGTATTTTCTAAAGATGATCTCATGTCCTCCCCTTTTTCGTTAGCTTGCAGACACCTAACACAACCAATAAAACGAGGCAAAAGCTAATCCGCAGATTAGTTGATTAATACGAATAACGTCTGGCTACGTCGTCGATTACCAAAAGAATTGTTGGTTGCAGCTCTAAAGGTCTAAAGGTCTCAGTTCTCAAGCAGGAATAAAAGAAAGCAAGAAATGAAGAGGTACATTTTAAAGTGTGAAGTCACGACTATGAGTCATGTAATAGCATGTGATCTCCGTTTGGATCCATCTTTCATGCCACTCGGTGTAAAAGATGAAAAACTCCTAACATGAACTCCCATGTGGCTTTCCCAACCATTTCAAGTGCATGTAGCAAAGTCAATAAAACAGCCACTAAAAGGTGCGTGTACGAGCGCATGTGTGCACCCACGCAGGTTTCGGTTATGTGTGGCTTTCTACAGCCGGTACAGTGAAGCTCTTAAGTCCGTGAGGAGAGCTTTTAAAGCGGTTATTGACTTCTGTCTCATAAGCTGACCACCATCTTGTCCTCCGTTCCCAGGTTGCCTAGCTACAGGAATTCCTGCTCGCCCTCACCTGACAGTGAGGTCATGGCGCCGCTCTCGCCAACTCCTCCGGAGGAAAACAACGACTCTACAAAGACTACAGCTGAAGCAAATGGAAATCAGACGATATAATGGCAGTTATTAAATCAATTCCAAAGTCATTTTTAGTAATTAAATGTGCGACTTGGCACTGGATAACCTCACTGAATCATTACTGGATTAATTTTGAGACATTGCTATGATTCCATTAAGCAAACAAGAGTGCTGCCAAGAAAATGGACACCCTCTGCTGCCCTCCACTCCTTATTTACAGGTGGTGTCATTTCCAAGGAAACCTGCTGGATTTCTTCCAGCAAAACACTTCTCTTCACTCAGGTATTATTTGTTGCAGGGCTATTGTGTTGGATTGCATTAGGTGCTGTATTGTAGTGTTTGGGAAATGTGGTAATAAACTTGAGACACTCACAGCAACTGCTATTACAAGTAGTCTCCGTTTTTACTCCAGGTTTTGGTGCTTTTTTCTGTTCAGATTCAGATATATCCAATGATGAGGAGAGTAATACTTATTGAAGGTGTTTATTTCTGAGAGTTTATTCCTCCACAGTGCTGCAGGCTCCGTGATGGGGAGAAGAAGAGTGATCGTCGGGTCTCTCTTGAGCAAGGCTACACAGCGGTGTTATGAAGAAAAACAACAAGCCATTTACATTCATTCAGTTTTGCTGCCCGCCTCCTCATACCCACTGAGTGTGTGTGTGTGTGTGTTGGAGAAGACTGAGGCTGTTGCTATTGTCAACTGGATTACATTTTTCAAAGTTTAATTCAAAGGAGCCTCAAAAATAAACACTGGCGAATATGTAGTCTGAGGGAAAGAAGAGTGACAGCCTGGTGACAGACTAAAATGAGATTTTATTCTTGATGGCCAAAAACACGGTTCAGACATGATGAAAATACGCCCGGAATCATACAGACTTTTCTAATCTGATGACAAATGTCAAGATCTGAGAAACTTTTAGAGCCTGCAGAGGGGAGGTTAGTTTTAAACAGTGTTGACACACAGAGACACACACACACACACACACACACAAAGACACGCACGGATACGCACAGACACGCACACACTCTCCACTGTGAAATGTCCAAGTCCCATCCCAGTTCCATCGGGGATCCGGGACAAACAGTGACCAGCTTCAACTGAGAAGCCCAAAGCCTCACCAAAGGTTAGCGCTGACAAGCAGCTTAGAGCCACGTTTCCTCTCCTCTCACACAGTTTCATCTTTCCCATAATCTCACATCTATCACTTTGTCCCATGCCTGTCGACTTGCATTTCAGACTAAAGCCCCCCTGGGTCAGTGCTGCCAGTCGAGATGCGTGCATGCAGATGTCCCTCCACATAGACATACGTGAGCACACATGAATGCATTTGTCACATATTAAAGCCGAAGCTCATATACAGGCTCTTACACATGTGCAAGTGCCATAAAGGTCACACATTCAGTGTTGGACAGTGTGATAGTGCATCAGACTTGGATAAACAACCAGCGGTGAATGGGGCAGAATATAAATCAGGTGCAGAGAGAGATGGGCTCCTTTCCACAGCCAACTGGGACCTCTTATCTACAGATAGTGTCAAAGGAGGGTGAATAAAAGCTGTGCTGCTGTGCCTGCACAAGATTTTATGTTATTACATTATCTGTTAAATGTTAGACACATTTATACATAAAGAGGAATTTACACCTAATGATAGAGATGTTTACAGGTGAGATCAACAATCATAGATAGTACAATGCCCCAAAAATGAACCCATCTGCAGCCAAGTGTAAGAGGATGTACATTTTCTACACTTTCTATATATAAAGTATATTTACACGATTGCGTATGTGTGTGTGGGTGTGGATGTAATGAGGTCACTGTGATGCCGTAGTTTTCCAGTTGGGAGAGCTCCACCATTCTCTGAGAACTCTGGTGGGAATACTGCAGGAAAACAGCAGGGAGCAGCTGTAGCACATAACTAGGCAAACAACAACAACACAAACACATACACATTTCCCTCTCCCATGTAGCCAACCTCTCACACTTTGTGTATTTCAACATCACCAACGGATATTGTGACATTGCAATGAATGAGCCACGCCGCAGGGTGCACACATAGCTTGTGTATACTCAGCATTTCATGTAATAAAATAAAATTCACGCAAAAGGATACAACTATTACTATAGAAACCAATTCTAGATAGTGATGCAGGACTGAAATTGTCTTCTGTCTGGCCCAGTCCAGCTTTATTTCTTCCGATCACACGCTGATTCAAACAGCTGTGTTCAAATAAATTTTCCAAATTCTATCCGGTCTGATCTGGTAAAAGCAGTTCTGTTCTAAACCATTTCAGAAGAAAAATATCAATATATCTCTACTAAAGTCTGGATCAGCAGCACTGGTAAAAACTCCTGACTAGTTCTTTCTCTGGTCCTATACATTTCCTCCTTCACCATAACGAACCACAGCCCAACTCCAGCGGTGACATTAATCAAACTGTGATCACTCTATTTAAAAGGCACTGACACGAGCCCAAACAGGGGAAATGAAGTCATTCTAGTTAGAAAAATGACATCTCTGGCACTTTATAACACCCTCACATAGCATAATATGTTAATCAGTATGGATGTGACCCACTCTCTGCCTTTTCTCTTTAATCTCTGGAGGACATTCTTACTGCTGAGGAAATCAAAACCGTGCGAGAGACAAAAATATTGCCTTTTATTATTCAAAAGAGACCACGGATATCATCTTATCGTGATATGAGAGTGAGAGAGGGAATCATTATTGGCAAAAGGATGCTACTGAGGTTGTAGTGTGCAACAAACCATACACAAACTCCTCAGAGGACACACACGCTGTGTTCTCTTCAAGTCTGTCAACATATCGGTGCACACAAACAGACACTATCACATATGAACTTGCACACAAAAACACGGATGGGCCAAACACCGTGTGTAATCCAATGAACCCTCTGCTCAGATCCCCTCAGTGCGTCCCCGTTCCAGCCTTGTAACACCAGACCTTCTCGCCATTTCATTAGCACACACACACACACACACACACACACAGAAACACAGAGAACCCCTCCTTTACCTTTCCACCTCTCTAATCCAATCGCATCTCTGCTAATGCACCTCCCATAATTCAATCAGCCAATCACGGCTCTTCGTGCAAAGAACCGCGTCATATGACTACCCGAGCATTAGCCCGATGTTCGCTTGCAGTTAGCACTGTCATTTAGCACTAATGTTATCCTAGTGTATTTTTTTCCTTTAATGCGATTTGGAAAGTCTCAGCTCCAGCTTCCTCGAGTCTAGCACTAAAACCCCAGCGGACTACGCTAATCAGTTTCCAGCATTTCTGAGGGAGACAATGATCCCGGAGTTAGCGCTGGCTAATGACAAGCTAACTCAATTAGCCCAACCTCCCTTGAGGAGAGCTCAGAGCCACGGCCCATTCTTGCCCCACCTCCTGCAAGCTCCTCATCCACTTTCCCTACATTACTATGGAGCCAAATGGTCTCTTATTAAAAAAAGACAGATGGCACACGGATGGGAAGGGGATACGCATCTTCTTGAGTTACATACATGTGTAAGATATGTGGTCCATCCATGACCACTTCCTTCGTTGGCAGCTTTGATTTGCTTCAAGGTGTCTGAAAGTGTTTGAAAGTTTGCACTTGACGAGAGTTCACGTTCATCTGGTACTGTGTATGATACGATGTATGCAAGCACACGCTGCTGCAATATCGTTGGATGGGAAATGTGATTCGCTTCAGTAGCAGACAGATTGTCTCACAGCTTCTGAGTTGTCTGTGGTGGATCGGTCCACCCATGTGACTCGTGCTGGGAACGAACGCTACAAATGATTTGATAACTTGGTTTGAGTCTGGTTGAGGGGTTAAGTGTCTGATCAGGACAATCAGGGTCATCAGTGAAGCACATCATCAACATCAGCTAATGGACTACACTAATGTGGTTCTGATTGAAAGACACAAGAGGTCATAGTGTGGTTAACATGATCCAACAGCGTAATCAGTGGACTTTTAATGCGACATGAAAACAACTTAACATTATCATGAGCACCAACATGCATATTATGAAAAGAGCAGGTTTTTTTTACATTCAATTATAGATCAAAGTCATTGATTAACCGTGCACTTACTTGAACTTGGCGCTCACTTGGTCTGCAGCCTTATGGTAGTTCTCTGTGGTGACCTTGTAGAATTGTGCACTCTGCGTGGAAAGAGGGGGCAGGGGGTGGCAGAGGAAAAAATGAAAGCGTGAGCACTTATGAGCAAAAATATTCATAATTTTATCTGTATTGCCCGCTTCACACATGCTGTCTATTTCCTCCATGTGCCTGGCTGGCAAAATAACACATTAACACCCTGTAGGTCATCAAGCATTAATGTAATGATAATATTTATAGACTAAATGAACAGTCGCATCACATAACCTCTCAGTGGGAGGATGAAACACAATCTACACCAGGAGAAACAGGATTCAAACACAGGTTCACGCTAGCTCTCTGTGTCGGCAATAAAAAACAAAAAACGATAGTCCGGGTACGAACTGTATTTCAGCACTCGGTATCTGATCTGCTCCACAACCGTGACACTTCCAATGTGACACTCTGTGTATTGTTGCTTCAGCTACTGCCCGCCATGAAAGGGGCCTAAGTCTATTCAATTAAACTATTTGGATTTAAGGACCCGTTTTTGCTGAGTGACATGTCTTCCTCATCCTTTCCTGATCCACTAAGAGTTGCCTACACTCCAATTCAATTCGAAAACGTATCGAAAGGAGTCAGCGAGGGCACCAACTGGGCTTACTGTGCAGAACAAAGAATCTGAAGTAGTGATGTGTACAGTATGGACATATGACATAAGTTCAGTTCACGGTCACAATATCTTTCATTTCTTTTATTTCAATTTGTGTGAGTGTGTGAGTGAGTGTGAGTTTGAAGTTGTCCTCATATAAAAGACTGCTGTAATAATACACAGCAATTCCTGTAAGGTCAGCGGGTCGCTAGTCAACAACCTACTCACCACCGGCCATAATCCCCTGGTGACCCGTAGTAAATGAAGCCATAGCAGGACCACTCAGGCTGAATTACCTCCTCAAACACATCCATATAACCCAGCACGTACGGCGTTTATACAACTCCAGGAAGATCTGTTTTCTTAGCCTTTGGTGGCTCTTATGCCCATTTATGATCCAAAGGTGAGAGGCTTTAAAGCGTGATGGATAACTTGATTGACACAAGTAAGAGGTTTAATCTAGGGCCAAAGGATGAGTGCCTACAGCTGGTAATACCCTCGTCTTTTTTGCGGAGGACTACTCAGAGACAAATGTTAGGCAATGCAATTTTCTACAACATCAGATAGATTAGACTTTGGTGCCATTACCTCCACTGGTTAATGGTTTGAGAAGCACAATCTGCTCCCTTCTAAATGCTGTAGCGCTGAGCTAAAGGCCTCACACTGTAATTAGACATAAAGCAGCTCCACTACACCATACTATACTTTACTCAGGGCCCACAAAGAACTCACGCAGAGTCCTAACTTGACATTTGGACCAGAGTAAAATGGCACTCTGAGCTAGGTTTAACCAGGTGAGTTCAGACACTTCATCCTGACTGTAATTGACACATTGTGAAGCGTGTCCAGTCACCCGTGAACAGGTCATCCACTAGAAATCAAAAACTTCAATAACCTTATTTGAATTACAGCTACGTTTGAAATGTGAAAAATGCAGGTGCCATCGTTTTGAACTTTTGCTCCCATCTGTTCTACCTTAACCTCCCAGTGGGAAAGACATCCATCATAGTTCAGAAAAGATCAATAAGGATGAACTGAGCTGCTGAAGAGATCAATAGTCCTGTGTTGTAGAGCTAAAATGATATGGGACATGACAATGCTGACACAAGTCTGATACAGATTCAAGTCTCTTTATTTGGATAGACATGCTGGCTCTGCATTGATTCAGGCCCATTTGCATTTTCCTTACTTCTGTTGCTGATTTCGATTACTGGACTTTGGGCCACCATGTTCCATAAGAACAGAAAATATGCATGGGAGGATTATTCTTTCAAAGTCAGTTCGAGGAACTACATCAATACTTGACTTATGTTGTGCATGAACCCTTTACTATAAAATTGGAAATTGTTTCCTTGCAGCATCCGTGTGATGTCTCTGAAACATAACTGTAGTCCAAGCGTGTCATATATAATGATTGAATGTGATTGATGGATACTGAATCAATCATTAGACATGAGTGTAGTCTATAGAAATCCCCACATTTCACAAGTCTGAGTAAAACTGAAGGCCATCAAGTATAAGGGACTCTCCTAAGACCTCAGAGATTGTGTTCAGGCACAGATTCAGGGGAAGGGTGTAAAAAAACCTGTAAAAGCACTTAATGTTCCCAGGTGCATGCTTGGCACTATCGTTGTGAAATAAAAGACTGGAACCACAAAAGGCTCTTTTTAGAGTTGGCTGTCCAAATGCAGGAACTGGTCCAGAAGGACTTAAGTCAGGGAGGAAAATAAGAGACCAATCAGCGCTTTAACTGAGCTGCATAGATAGCAAAGCCTGCCAGATGGACCTCCACTACTGCAGTACTGCATCTGCGTCAAACTCTGTGCTTCTGTCCTTCACTTTAAATTCTTGTCACTGGGCATATAGTGAGAGCAATTTTTTACGCTAGAAGATTTGAACACAACCACAGTTTAGGGTGGACGTTCACCTTTCAGCATGAGAATGACCAAAACCACACAGCCAGTGTGATGCTAGAACAGCTTCAGGACACATTTATGATTTCCTGTAAGCCAGCCAGCAAAATCCGAGAAACATTTAAAGATAGTAGCTCTTCAAGATGCCTACGGGGACCTATAAGGCAGGAAACCGCCCTAATCCTGTTCTTTTTTTGATTTGCAGATCTTGGAAATATCATCCATGCGTTCATCTTGTTGACAGTTAGACGAGTTCATCTCAGAATCTCCTGTCTCTAGATGCAACACTTCTCAGTGAGCCGAAAAGCTGATCATAAACTGAATATATCTGTTTTGAAATGGTTTTTTTTAAATTTTTTATATTAAGTGATAGCAATAAATAGTTCCTCCTCTTTCACGCTGTTAATGTGTACAAATTTAAAAACATTAAGACTTAACTTAAAAGCACGTGTAATCTGTGGCCTGGAATCAAGTGTGTTTCAGTGTATACAAAGAATCTCAAGTGATAAGGAAAAGGATTTAAATGAGAAGCTTATTCACAGTTAAGAAAGGCTAAAGAGATTTGGGGATTCTTAAAGTAGCAAGAGTAAAACTTCACCTGGATGCTGAGATTGAGTCATTGGATGAGAAAGACAGAGACAGACAGGGTTGGATCCAAGTCTCTGTCTAGAATACTAAGCGTAAGGTAATAATACCTGTCTAAATGGCATGGCTGGCACTAATCAGTGCTCTAATCCACCGGGGAGGACAAAAGGCCATGTGTGACAATGATTGCAAGGTCTGTTACAACACAAACACACACACATACACACACACACACACACACACACACACACACACACACACACACACATATATGCACATGTGGACAAACTAACAAACAAGTGATGTAACACACACATCTTACACATACAGACACACGGCCAAATGCATCCATCCTCACATACTGTACATTTAAACACACACACAGACACACACACAGACACACACACACACACACACCCTACACACAAGCAACGTAGAGTATAATTTGTGTGATTACTGAGTGGTCTTAAATTGTGATTTCCTGCTGTTGCTCCAGCTGATTTCGAGAGTAGCCCTGGCCTTTTATTAGTCCACAGAAGAGAAACCACGCTCAGTTTCTCAAAACAGCCCAGCATCTCTACCAAAATATAATATTTTTAGGTTTCGCAAAAAGATTGATTTGAAACTCACAAAATCTCCTTTCTGATTATTGCAAAACATCTTTGTCATTCGATAAGCTGCGGGAAACGGCCCTGTGTGTACACCCCATGTCGTTACCACCCGTAAATTTAATATAACATTTCTGTTTACTTTACTCCCATTAACTTGTATTTGCTTTCAACTAGGTTTTCAGCTCATCTGGAGCCAAACAAAAATACTGGTGGGGGGTGTTATAGACAAATGAAGTCATTACTGTTAATGCACTCCAGCGATATGGAGGAGATAGAAGCTGCACTCCGGCACAGGCTGCGGCTCAATTTAGAGAAAAGGCCTCCAATTTTTAATGAGTAAAACAAATAACTCCCTATACTGATGTCTTCTTTCTCTTATCTGCTGCTGAGCAGGAGGACCCAAGTGGGAAGAAACCCCACCATGGCCAAAATTACTGTTCTGCAGAGCTGGGGTAAACAACACAATGCAACCGGCCAACAAGGAGCACAAAGGGGGCGGTTGACTATTGCTGAACCTTTCCACAAAAGAGGTATTGGACTTGGCTCCAGCTGCCAATATTTGCCCATATGAATGACCAAAAAGCAGATATTTCATTGAGAAAAATGAAGTAGCAAGTATGTTCTTTGGATGCAGTCGTCCATCCATTCACTTCTTCTCCATGTCTGGGTCGTAGATTCACAGAGGCAGCATGCGAAGGAAAGAAGCCCAGATGTCCCTGTTCCAAGTCACATCCTCCTTTGCTTCCACTGGGATCCTCCCAGGCCACTCTATGTCCTCGAGATTATTGTGTCCTGTAGAGTTTGCCCCTTGGTCTCCCAGTTGGAACTGCCAAGAATATCTTGCCAGTCATCACCCAGGAGACATTCTGATGAGAAGCCCAACCTGCCTTAACTGGATTTTTTTCAATGCAAATGAACAGCAGTTGTACTCTGAGCTCCATCATGATTTGTCCAAACTCCTCACCCTCTCCCTGAGACCAAAACACCCCGCGGAGGAACTGCATTTTGGCACTAAAGGAGCTAGACCAAAAGTCTGTGAAACCCAACAAATTATGTGGGAACAGTAACTAAAGTAAAATGAAAACTTTTACTTGCTACTTAAAGTTACTCTGAAGAGTTGAGTTTCATATGTGCCACTATGCATCAAGACATGTTCCAGACTGTGGTTGCGTTTGTTCCACATTTCGCTCCTCATCACGAGGAAGCACCGATCTCGAGGATTAATCAACAATGCGTTTTTGCAAATGATTCTCCTGTTTGTGGGATTTGATGCACCAATGATAGACAACAAATAATACTACAATATGACAGACAAAACAACAGACACTTAAGATGACTTCGGCAAAGCTTTCTCACTCTGCCTTTCTTTCCATGTACAGCTTCAAAAACTTTGCACTTGTACGTGTAATTATTGTATCTTGCACAGTGGAACAACACTGCTTTATGGTTTTTGATGACTGTGCCACTCTGCTGTTGTGAAATCACTATTCCATGAAAAGCCTTCAACCTAAATCCTGGTGAATCCCATCATGCAGCCATAAAGGCAAACAGCCTCAGACATAATAACTCAGCGCTACAGCACATTGTCGCGTCGTCGCTACGGATTACTCTGTCTCCGGTTATACAACCAGCAAAGCCTGGGAGACTACACATTGATCACTTCCTGGTGAGAGGGAGACAGGGAGAGAGGGGGAGGGAGAAAAAAACACCTATAATACAAGCAAGAAGACAACCTGTGCGTACATCAATAAAGAGCTATAATCCCTACCCTCATAATTGGAAAAAAACAAACAAAATGTGAGGTTTAAGTCCCAGTCCACAGAATGAGATGGAGAGAGAGAGAAAGGTGGGACGAGAGCAGTACTGAGAGGGAGAGTGGCAGCGAAAAGCAGGGATGAAGACATGCGAGACAGAGATAGAGATAGATGCCATTACTGTCTTTAATGCTCTTTCCTCTGTATTTTCTTCCTTTCATAGTGCTGTGGAACTTTGCTATGACATAGCAATTGCTGCTGTGATTGTCCACCCTGGGAGAGCAGAAAAATCCAATTTCATCGATATACAAGACGAAAAGAAAGATCAAAAATGAGAAGAAAAATCCCTGCTGGAAAAAAAAAATGAAATTGAGGCACGAAGGAAAAAAAACAGCACTCAAAGAGAGCTGAAATGGAGAGGTATAGACAGATGCAGCATGGAGGGAGTGGAGTAAAGGGAGGGCTGGGAAGAGAAATGGCCGAAAAAAAAAAAGACGGGCACGTTGATTGTTAAATATGAGATTGTTTTACAGCCGGGCAGGTATTGAGTGAAAACGTAATAAATATATAGATATTGTTTTCAGGGGCTATTTGGTGGCTGTGGCCCCAATGAGCGGCACCAGCAGAGGCAGCAGGCTGAGCTGTCTCGGAGCCTGGTGATGGCCTGTCACTGGAAGCCCCTCTGATGAATGGCCATGTTGGATTGGAACAGACGTGTAATATATATCAGACTTATATTCTCTCCCTCTTTCAGCTCCTCTGCCTGCGTGAAAGAGGCTGGGGGAATCTTGAGGTGAGGAAGTGAAAGAGATACAGGGATAGAAGGAGAGGACTGTGGTGAGGGATGATGTTTAAGTAGCAGTGTCATGCAAATAAAACTGAACTTGGCGCATTCTTACAGAAAATGAACAAAGTGACCAAAACCAAAATGAATCCAAACATACTATGTTGGATGGAGATATCTTCTTCTTTCCGGCTACATTGGTTTTGTAGCAAATGTGGTTTTATGTCACATATTGTTGCTTTCCTTGTGTATACTTGTGTTCACTTCAAATGAACAAATACAATGAACAAGAATCACAGCGAGTAAAAGTATATTCAGGTCAAACTTCACCATGATCTCTTATGAGGTGGGTGGTAAAGGCTGATTGATTGGCTAAATGTATCTACTATCTACGATATAGTGAACAGTAAATCTTGGAAGATTTTGCAGCTATCCTGAAGGTCAAGAACTTTTTTGGAAAAAAAATGCATTTTTGAAAACTAGCTGGAATGTATCTGTATATTCCAACATTTTGTCCAAACGGTCATACCATCTTGGACACAGTAAAGCTTAAACGGAATAGACAAAACTGTCACGCGGTTTCATGCATGCACACTGTTAATTTGGCGAGTAATTCAAGCTGGACTGTGAGCACAGGAATGAAGATTTGGCCCCGAAGAACCGATAATTAAATGAAGTTAAAGTAAATTTGGAAGTTTACTTAAATCATAAAGCTTCTGCAAACTGCAAATCAAATACAACTGGATCATTCTGCCAAGTATAAATGGGTGGAAAAAAAGAGAAAATGGACAGTGCCAAACTGGGAAGTAGAACAACAAACAAAGGAAGCATTAATAACACTCCAATCAACACCCGCTATGGACTCCACAGCCACTCACCGTGCAGCAAGAAAACATGCACTGATCCTCACTTACATGTAGGCTCACACACCACAGCCTAGATGACACACACACACACACCTGCCACTTTAGTTGTTCTTGTAGTCCACAGAGCAACACAACAAATCCCGATGGAATCATTTATCATTTGAGCCCCATAAATAGCTCCTGGTGAACACTGTTGCTCCTTCTCGCCGTTTTAGCTCCTTTGCTTTATTCACTGACACATAACCACTTGATCTTTCCATCTCCGTCTTTTATTATCTTCCTCTTTGTCATTCAGTGACATTTTATCTTTTCACCACTCTTTTCTCCTACTCCTACTTCCATCCTTCACCTCTATCTTACTCTTCATACAGTATCCCTGAATGTCACTCTATCATAATTTCATGCGTTTTCCACTCAATCCACCCGTCCTGTCTGGTTTGCCAAATTCTCTCCAGTCGTCTGTATTTATTTTCTTGCATCCCTTCCACGTGCTTTGGCTTCTGCCTTTCGTGTTTCCCCTCTTGATGTCTATCCATCCTTTCCTTGTTCTTGTACTCACATTTCTGTTTCTCCTCTCAGGTGTGAAGGTGATTTGTTGACACTTTGGTCTAAGGGATATTGACCAGAGTCCGACGAAGCTGATGGATGACTACTGCCTGGAGTCAATAATGGCTGTGTTGGCTTGACTTCTCATCACTTTTACTATCGTGGCTCACATATGCTCCTATACAGTACAATACAACGTAGCTTCACTGTGCAAATATGTGATATTACGACAAGATGAGAGGAGCTCAGCCTGGAGGTGGAATCCTGCATCAAAGAAGTATGTCTGCTAACGTTTCAGCATCCTTAGGTATTTTCCAGGCTGCCAACCTGCCAAAGAAAGTCGGCAGGGGGAAAAGTCATAGCCTTACTGTTTTCCTTCCAAATCATCATTTGATTAATTCACACCTTCCTCTATGGCCTCCGCTGCTCTCTGCTACCCAACCAGAATTGTACAGACCAGCACACTTCCAATTACTGTTAGACGTCTGATAACACCCAATGCTTGCTGGCCGCGTTTAAAAGTCTGGTCTTGGTGATTGAAGGTAAATTTGCAAGCTTTATTGATCCAAAAGTGGAGAGGACACGCAACACAGTGCACCTCTGGAAATATTAGCACGGTTACTTCAACACTCTTTCATAGCATTTGTTCTGCTCTTCAGTCAGCTACGAAAACAGCAAATATGTTAAAGCTTTAA
>OMNV01016435.1:23880-46804 GCA_900303265.1 Brotula barbata | reverse complement strand
CAAAAAGCACCAATCTTTTCTGTCTAATTACTGCTGGCTGCAGGAGCTGCAGAAAAGTTTGTGGATGTGGGAATAACACCTGGATAACTACAACACATCAGCAACACATCAGCAACACATCAGCAACGCAGCTGCATCGTCTGGATTTCATTTGTTTCCGCCTTATTTTTATCAGTTTTTCTCTTTTCTGTTGATTTTTTTAAAATAAATAACTAAAATAAAGTTATAAATCTAGATTAAATGGACTGCATTTCTAAAGCATAGCTTTACATTATTTCACCTCACATTCACCCATTCATACACACATTCACACACCGACAGCTGAGGTATCGCTTATGAGGAGCAATTTGGGGTTGAGGGTCTTGCTCATGGACCGTCATCACGGAGGAGCAGGGGATCGAACCAGCAACCCTTCGATCACCAGTCGACCACCCTTACCCCCTAAGCCGCGCCGCCCCTCAAATAGATCTGTTAGACTCAGATAAAGTATGAATGTAGGTGATTAATACAGCACGTATATCTCTGAATATCTGACAACAATATACTGTTTGTGATGACACATTACTCATCCTTCCAGCTCGATTCTTATGGTAGCAGTGTGTTGTTTGTCTCACTTTCTTCTCACACCAGTTTCTTTTGGGCGATCCATGCTGTTGTTGTGTTTACGTGGACGATCTAATGCTGCACGGAGCTATAAATACGTGTCGATTCACAGCGGGATCGGCATGCACGCGGGTTGATTTGTTGATTTGATTCAGTGTTAATACTGAAACTATTTATGGATGACCATTTTACATTTTCAACACGTTTTCAGGGCCTTTATTACAGTATATTTGTTTTTCCTGCATAACTCCTCCCAGCATGCAGTATGTCTGTCTTTACTGTTGCTAGAGTTCTGTTTCCCCACGCGGCGATGCAGACACACATTCCCCGATGAAACACGAGGCAGCCACGTTGCCGTGGACGCAAAGACAAATAAATCAAAATGCCATAAGAGAGTGTTTGTGTCAGGGGAATAACGGACATGTTTTGTGTCTCAAATTCAAACAGTCAAGATGTAGCTCAGAGCCAACAAAACAAACAAGGCCCCTATCTGGAATTTCTTGTCATTCTTGTTATTGTGTTTATTGAGCTGCAATCCAGCTGTTAGAACATGAGGGGATACTGGAGGAGTCCTTGAAGGCAAACACACATAATGGAACGTTCCACAATCCTTTGTCATTCTTTCGATTCGCACAGCTACAAACTCGGTCGGAAAAGCCAACTGTGACATCGTGCCGAGGCATTCTAGAAGAGTCTGCGGTGCTGCGTTGTGAAGAAGTTGTTGAAAGAAGAGAGTGAAGTCTATTTCACTCGTCTGGCACAAGACTTTGAAACTGTAAGCGTGAGCCAATAAACATCACTTTTGAATGCTCTCCCTTTTTATGCCCTAAAGAGTAAAAATCTCTTATATCAACGCACCAGAACAAATTTTTTGAGGCAAAGTTTGTCCTCTGCAGTTGCACGTGTGTGTGTGGGTGTGTTTCAAAGGTCCGTTCACCCACGACGAGCCCTTGAAACAAAGGTCAGAGAGCTCAGTGGGATTTTGGAGCGAAAATTAATCCCTGGCTTTAGCCCAGGTAGACCCTGTGGGCGTCTCTGACAGGAAGGACTGTGCAGGTCAACCATACATTGTTTAACAGTTCTGACACGTCTTACACACATTAACAAGATTTTTGGATTAATTACACACAACTTATGTCATTGGTTATTATGCATCAGTGTCATTCTCAGTTTTAGCTCCCAGGAAATGGAATGAAACCTGCAGAATTATGGTTTTTTCCAATGCAAAAAAAAAAGCTGTAAAGTTTGATTTTTGTACGTTGGAACTAATCCACACACACACACACATATCTTACTGCACAATGTTTCAATTGAGTGTTGGAAAAACTCTCTGTTCATACTGTTAGAGTAGTTCTGATGAGTTTTACAGATTGAAAGATATAATAAGTTACACGCAAAGATGCAACAAAAGACACAAACTCCTTTTCCATGCACGTCCAAAGCAGCGATTTGAAGCAGGGATGGATACACAAACACCTTAATGCAATCTCCATTTCATGTGGTAATAATTGTAACCTAAAGCAGCTTTTGCTATCGCCGCAAAAGACAAGTTTTATATTTCCACCTCTGTCAGCCGTGCAGCTCACACACTTTGCATCTGCTTCGGCGTGTGACCTCTGCGGCTTCAGAGTCGAAATACCCCCAGAAACTTGACTATGGTGTTTACACGCCAAGCCTAATTTGAAAGATTGATGAGGAACTCGGCTCTGTTAATCACACCCACCAAAAAAAAACTGGAGATTTTCCATGACAATTGCTATTTTGTGACCAGATGCAGAATTTACTCTAATAGTCTGGAATAGACTGTTTATTTTTCAATTGCAAGTCCCATTGTGATCTTTCCTGAAACTAATTTACAAAGCGCAAGACGCGGGGAAAATAAATGATTGTTTAAAACACACAAACAGCTATGAGAGAGGTTGCAGCGAGCGCGAAGCCAGCTTTAGAGTTTTAGTGCAGCTGGTGTTTGTTAACAATAATATGCAACACGGCTCCGAAAAACCAACATGAATAATATTGGTTTATTTCAAAACTTAATTTTGTTGCGTTGGGCTCCAGAAGTGCGGCGGGGGCTCCAGACATCTGAACGCTCTGTGCGTCTGAACTCATTTACTCTCGGGCTAATGTAGTGTGAAAAATGCTTTAACAAAAATCCGAGAATACATTTAGCACAGTCAGTGTTGACTTTGTGGAGGAACGCCGGTCGCAGTACATGCGACACACGAAATTGAAGCAGTCTTCATGCAACAATGGAATCGAGTGTTACCGATGTGTTATATGTAGGTATAGTAGGGGGTTTTTTTTGCAATACTCAGAGAGAGAGAGAGAGAGAGAAGAGAGAGAGAGGAGATACGCACATGGTTCTCCTGATACTTCCAATTCTTCGTTTATTTGCTCATATGGTGATCATACACACACACACACACACACACACACACACTGTGTCCTGCTCTGCACATTCTGCTTCATTCACAAAGCTGCCCGCATTCATACCATCATAAATCTACAGATTCTCCTTTTAATCTCAAACCGAAACATTTGTGTGCAGTATTTGTTAATCTGGATAACCAGCATGACCTTTTGTCTTGAATTAACCCGGAGAGATGATGCACGCCGTGACCCCTAGTTTGATTCAGGACGTCTGTAGAACGGGGTCTGTTTTTCATACAACACATTAGAGATAGTTCGGTTAAGGCTTTGTGAGATTTGAACAGAAGTAGCCTTTTGTTGCACATGGGGGGGAGGGTAAAAAATCCCAGCAGCAGTTAAGATCTGAGATCCAAATCTACAAAAGGATCCACATATATTTTGCAAGGTCTGACCGAACCGAAGTCCATTTTCTGCATCAGTTCCCCCGAATCAAACAGTTTTTGGACTTCACCTTATTTTATCTCTATTTCTCTTTTCTGCCGGGTGTCAGAGTCTGGGATGTTGTTGACATCACCGTGGTGCCTCTGTGGCAGGGTCAGTGAGCGAGAGGAGCGGGCTCAGACAGGTAGAAGCTCACAGCGATGACGGCGCGAACAGCAGACTTCAAAGGAAAGTGCTCCAAAAAAACGGCTGCACGAGGGAGCGAGGAGAAACGGCCGAAATACTAACGCGGAGCCGAGTCCCGACTCCATCACAGCTGAGAAAGTTGGTTTACTGAGGGTTCTCTTTGTTAGCTAAGATGGTAACAGATGTCCAGGAGTGTCGGGGTGGATTTGGTGATTTTTAGATCAGTTATAGCAACATACTGGGGTATGACTCACGCCGGCTAAAAATAGGGATTTGAGTTCTTTAGACCTGAACGTGGTGTCATCGTTCAACTTTGCAAACATTTTCTTGTTAGTAATGACTCAAATTTCATGCTTTTGTAATCCATTTCTTAAATTTGTGTGTTTGAGTGACAGCATGTTTACTCTCATCATGATAAAGAAGTTAAGATGTTCATTTGACAGTTATCTTAATCTGGATTAGGGATGTCTCTGTAAATTACCAGCAAAATCGATTAGTCTACTAATTATAATGTGTGGATATTTGTATATGTATATAATCTGCATGTGTGTGAGTCAAGGGAGAAATTTAAAGCACAAATTTCTTATTCCAGCTCATAATAAATCTCATAACTCTTAATTGATATCAGCCGCTAATACTCCCCTCCTAAAAACTGAAGAGGATCACGCTTTATGGAATAGTTTGTCAATGACTGTTTCAGGTCATGTCAGCATCACACACGAGGTCCCAATGTGCTTTACAGGACCACACAACAAAAGATAACCGAGCTCGTCCAAAGCTCTCCATGACGACGTGGAACTTGGAAGGAAAAATAAGGAGAGGCTATTCAAAGACAGATCTCCTCGGACAGCCAGGCACGCAACGGGGGCGGCGTGTGGGAAAGAATAAATGACATAGAAAAGATGTAGCGATACGGGAGAGTAACATAAAAACAACACTTCAAACGCTTCCCGTTTGAGTAAATGGACATCGCAGCACAGCACGTCGGGGAATCCACGCGACTCGACACAGACAACTCCTCGCCGGAATCTCAACTTCGCTTCGAGGCGTCAGACATAGGTGCGAAGACGCCTTATCTCCATCGGATGATCTCAAGGGTTTGTCTGATCCTATGCGGATAAACGTCCCCGCCGTCGCTGCTGAGTTGGAGGAGTCTGAGACGAACCCATAAAATCTGGGCGTGTGTGACTATTTGTGTTGTTATTGTTATTATTATCATATATTATACATTATAGTTTGTATTTTATAGTGAATCACAAAACAAACTATGACCGTTTGCATGTAAAAACCTACGCGATGTGCTGCGTGAGTTTCACTGACCGCAGATAGAGACCCTTAGAGAACCTGGAGTCCACGGAGATGTCCTCAAAATGGACATAGGGAAAGGTCGGGATAGTCCAGAAGAGGAGGGGTCGGGTGCAACTCATTGTATCACGCTTAAGCTCCATTTAAAAGCTCCATTTTACTCCCAATCATGTTAACATGCTGCTTCTACTGCTGCCTTTATCATCTTTTACTGTTTTTTTACTACTAATAATACTCACATCTGTTTGTTTGTTCGTTTTTAAAATTCTGATAGATATATTCTTCTCTCGTTTTCAATATCTGTAATTTCGGTCCCTTAGAAAATGGCGTCTTGCCGAGTTGCGGAGCACTTTAGCTCAACTATCTGTGCAATATGAATAAAAATTGCTTGCCTTTATATGAAAATGTAACTCAAATATAGTTTCATCTGGTTTATAGATTCTCTCTAAAGTACAACGTGTGTGTGTCACCATGTTAATAGCCATATCATTCAAGAAAAACAGGAAGTAATCAGTAGCACCGTGGTAAATTTCATATCAATCCCGTCAGTTTTCCAACTTTTCTTGAAGTTTCTGCCGAATTTGGAGGAATTTTTCTAACTCCTAAACTGTAAGTATGAAACATTTGTCTTACCAAATGTGAAAAAAACAAAACACCACCAACGACAACAGCGTTGTAATCAGCAATCTGAGGCCATTTATGCAGCATATCCTCAGCTTCTATTGTTGGATGCACAGTGTTTGTGTGCAGACATTTTCTCCAGTTTTGCACGGACAGATGGTGAAAATTATTCATTCCATCTTAATCACTGCAACACTGAATCATTGGGCAGTTGTTTTTATGTGCACTGGGTGTTGGCTCTTTTGTACTTGGTTCACCATTCCCAGTACAACGTAATTATTGCTTGATTTATGCATATCAATACTGGAAAGCTAATGAGCCAACGCTGGTGGGAAGGTTCAGCTGAGGAGAGAAATTCCCAAACTGAATAACATTAAATTTAACACAACACAGATCCCTCGTCAGTGATTCTGTTTGTGATTTTAACAGCGTGTCGGTTTGGTGACCTCATCCTGGAACAGTTCGCAAATGACTGTGATGAGGGTTAGCGCTTCCAAATGTGAACCGTGCCCGGTCCACGGTAGACTGGCAGAAAACAACGGCTGGGGAGTTAGGAGCTGCCCCAAGTCAAGTAGTGTCTCGTGGTCTCGTTCACGGATGAGGGCAGGATGGAGTGTGAGACTGATAGTTGGACCAGCGGCGCGTCGGCTGCGGTGTCAAACTGTCACGGTGAAGTGAGACCATGCGTGAGAGTGGGCCTGCTCATTTACATAATTGAGGGAAAGCTATTTAAAGAAAGTTACAGAATAGGTAACACTCGATAGCTTTAACGTGTTCGAAGTCCAACTGTGCCATTTCTCTGCTGTGATTGTGCTCAAGAATTGAAACTCTGCCCTGCTGATTCAAGAGCTGTCAAGCAGAGCCTAAAAAGATTTTTTTTTTTTTTTGTTGCTCTGATTTCTTTGATTTCACTGGGACCAGTTTGGCTGGGCTTACGTAGTGTGAAATAGTCCCAAGATTTGCCATCACTGAAATCTGAGCGTGGTCAGTGATAGCCGATGAGGGTGTCACTCAAGGGGGAGAAGGAAGAGACAAGAAATAACTTTCAAAAAATCCTCTCTGATATATATGTCAACTAGCTGATACTATTTACAGATATAAATGTGAGTAATTGTGAGTTTATTCTTGATAACTTTGAAATGCATACACAAATCTTTGTGTTGCCATAGTGATCATGTACCATCAAAATGCATTTGTATCTATGTTTCCTTATTTCTACAAATGAGAATTTCTCCTACACATTTCTCCTGTTCTATAGTTAGCTCTTAAGGTTTTGTGTTAATTCGGTTGGGTGTTATTTAAATAAACTTCATGAGCATAGTTAAGGAAAATTCCAACAGCACTCAGCGCCTCTGAATTTATTCAACCGCAGACAAAAGCAGCAAAAATGTAATTCTAAATCCTCATGAAAGCAGACAAAAATACTCATAAAGTTAAAATTCAGGACAAAAAAAGCCTCGTGCTAATTAAGTCTGCATTCATTTCAACATGTTGTACTCTATGCGTCCACACCCTTGTTGTTGGTTGTCTTCACTCAAGAATGAGTGCTACTCCCCACTACCCACAATTCAAAAATCAAGTGATTGTTGTGATAAAATACCCAAGTGTGCGTGCAGCCTGAAGTGATAACGCGAGCGTTCACATTCACAGGATTTCTTAGCAGACACGGGGAAAACGTTGAAAGAAGATGAATAGCCACATCCCCACGCTGGGAAGTGCTGGGATTTGTCTTTTTGGATTGGATCTGACTGCTGCTGTGATCCTTTTAGGCATATGAGACTCTGGAAGATGTTAGGATAGTTTGTTTAGACTCAACTACATGGATGGATGGATGATGGATGGATGATCGGTGGATGATGGATGATGGGTGGATGGATGGATGGATGGATGGATGATGGATGATGGGTGGATGGATGGATGGATGGATGGATGGATGGATGGATGGATGGATGGATGGATCGGTGGATGGGTGGATGGATGATGGATGGATGGATGGATGATGGATCGGTGGATGGGTGGATGGGTGGATGGATGATGGATGGATGGGTGGGTGGAGGATGGACGGATGGGTGGATGGAGGATGGATGGATGGATGGATAGGTGGATGTATGTATGATGGATGATGGATGGATGATGGATGGATGATGGATGGATGGGTGAGAATATTGCAGATTTTATATAAGCGTCCATAAATAATGTGGGGGTTGGTCGGCTGTTTGTCTGTCACAGCAGGAACTCCAATGGTCTTTTAGCAGATTTTGATCAAACCTGGCAGATTGGTTATTGGGGTCAAAGTCAGGTTCATGTTGGTCAAGGGCGGATAAAAGAAGGACAAATTTTCATCCCAGCGCCTATTTCTCTGAATAAGTGAGCGATTTAGTTTACACTGAGGCGATAAATGGAAAGTTATGGTATAAAATATGAGTCAAACATTGATCAGATCTAAACTAATAATCCATCCAGTGTGCTGCTTTTCTTTGCAAATCTGATAACAATGATGAATGGTTAGACAAGATTAATCTCCAAAACGCCTTTCATCAAAAGCCCATCATTTAAAAATGTGTGACATACTTCATCAAAAGTGATGAAAGGATGTAGGAATAACCCGTCTTTGTAGCTGTTCACTCTGCTGACCTCCTCTCACTGTATAAATATTCTTGAAGCTATATGAAAACTAGTTGTCACCCGAGGATATTGTTTTGGTCTTGGAGTCTTTGTGGAATAACGAATGGAATTGCTGCCAATTTCCCTCTGCTGTGAGTGAATTACACAGTGTTTTTTTGTGTTTTTGTTTTTTTTTGTTGCAGCCATAGTATTAGAGCAGTACACTGCTAAACATAGGCAGCTGAAGACTTCACAGGACTCGGCTTGGCCCCCTGCAATGACCTGCAGCCAGCTTCTGATGGAAATCTAACCAAGCGTCATGCTCAATTTAAGACTCCAAAGTAAACAAACAGAAGTGCTCTTCAAAGGCAGAGACAGCAGCAGCTGGGAGTCTGTCTTTAGCTCTCCTCACAAAGCAGCACAGCGCTTTTTCTGCACAGTCTCAAAGATGTTTAATGTGTGTCTGCGTCACCTCACAATTCAAAAAAAAGGTGCATAGAAATACATCAGGAGTACATTTTCCTCTAATCAGTAAAAAGGTGAATAAAATTAAAAGGGTACAATGTCGGTCCTTATTCTAAAACTCTCTATTTACAGTAGATAGAGATGAGCCTTTTCCTGTTTCCTGCACATGAATTGGGGGGAACAAAGCCAGATACTCCAACACATACCTGTAATCTCTGGAGCGAGCAATAATCCATTAGTTTGGTTTAATGTTAGTTAAACTGAAACAGAAACAGAACTTGTCTAGATTGACAGTTTAAATTGGACCTCTGGAAACAGAATTTAATTTATCAGTGTATAAGAGAAAAACCAGCAGATGCTTAAATGTATGTGGAGAATGCTTACATCATTTTAATCGATTGTCTCTTGAGTAAACGATCTCCAGTCACGTAATCTAGGACCATTACTCAGATTACGGTTATGTTGACTTTTGAATAACGTCAACATGATGCTTTAATCCAAATACATTTAGAGTTTCAGTGTTTTCATGGGTGGAAAAAACAAAAACTACTAACGAGTGATGAGTCTGCAGCACTTAAAGATTCGTATATTTACTGTCAGGCTGTTAAATCCCAAACTTCACCTCCAAATCAAGACCAACAGACACTTCGGGATGGAGAGCCATGCTAATTTGATGTATTTAATTCCAGATCACAGTCAATCCCGATTAGATAACGTTTCAGTCCTCGATCATTACTTAATCTGATGAGGAATTCAGAGCTATCTGGGTTGTAGATGTCAGAGGATCAAATAAAACCCTCCTACAAACTTCCCCGCTGAAAGTATCCATTTACACTTACATTAAATGCCAAGGATATATTTAATCTCTTAAATCTATATTTAAACTGTTACATAATTCTGATAGGGGATGGAGACAGGGCCCCCTGGATATTATCACATCTAACTCACAGTTAATTGGCAATATAAGATTTGATGATTTAATTCACCTCCTTTCAAATAGGCCCTTTGCTCTTTACTCACCTGTCCTCTAAATCACCCCCTCAGTCAAGGAGGCCGCGGTAATATCCTTTCCTGTCAATAGCTTCTGAAAGGAAGGAGACTTTATGTTTTTGGGTCTCATGACAGCCACTCTGAAATGCCGGCCTGAGGGTAGCCGCCAAAAATTGGTTTCTTCAAGTGGCGGTCAGGACTGTCTGGAATGGCAGCGGCTTTCCTCAGCAGTGTACGTCTGAGAGCTACACCTGACTTATCTTGTGATCTTACCTTCCACTTTGACTTCTAAGCTTTTCTCACAGAGCACAGCAAGGTCCCCAGAGCGATTCACAATACACAACTTTCAAACCGATTCATTAAAATTCTGCACAGCCACCATTGCAGTACAGAAACTCCACCTGATGTTGATGTTGTGTTCACTACTGCGTCAATACCCAAGAACTCATTGTAATAAATATTCATTCATCAAGTGTGTTATTTGATAAAACTGACCCGTAATGAGAAAGTTGAATAATATATTCAAATACATAAAAAAATAAAATTCAGTATATCTGTGTATCTATGATAATAATAGTAATATTAATTATTATTATTAGTAGTAGTAGTATTGTTACAATTATTAGGATTATTATTGTTACTATTACTATTATTACAACTATTGTTATCACTATTATTGTTATACTATTATTAATTATAGCAACAACAACAACGATAAATAATTTTCTGTTTCTCCATTATTTACGCATACTTGGGCGGCATGGCTTAGGTGGTAGGGTGGTTGCCTAGTGATCGATGGGGTTGCTGGTTCGATCCCCGCCCGTCCATGTCGGAGGTCCCTGGGCAAGACCCTAACCCTGAATTGCTCCTGACGAGCAAGTGGGCCTTGCATGGTTGCACGGCTGTCGGTGTGTGAATGAGTGAATGAATGGGTGAATGTGAGGCAAACATTGTACAGCGCTTTGGATAAAAGAGCTGTAAAAATACACTCCATTTACTTATTTTATTCTAAATGCATGGGCTTGCTTTGAGCTCTGGCTTCCCCCGCCTGCGTCCCCGTCCCAGCGTCACAGCAGGATGTGTATTCCCAAGGCTTCGCCCCAATTTGAGGGTAATTGTAATGATATGATGCCCTTTTACAGCATAACAAAACGGTGTTATCCATCTATAGAGATTCATTAAACAAAGGTAACCTTGTTGTTACCCCCGTCCAACGTGCCCCTTATGGGTGAATGCGATGCAGAATGATGCAGGCTTGCAGCAAGGTCCCGATCTCCCAATTGCTCTACTTTATTCCAGATCACATAAGAAAGTTGAGAATGTTGTAATAAAACCCTGGGGGGAGCCATGTGAGCATGACTGCCTGTAAGAGCCATACAAAGAGAGAAAATATCATCGGAAAATATTACAGCCCCGTCGAGAGCGGATGGGCTCGTTCTCATTGCCGCCTGCAGGATACGCCTGCAAATGTCACGTATGGAGATGCAGAGATTGGTGGCTGAAGCTTATTGAGGCCTGTGATCGTAGGAGTAGAGTTATGACCTCACGTTTCTCTTATCTGATTATCAGTGCCAGCTTCAAACAACACTCGGTAGACCCACAAGATAGAGTCTGCTGAAAATATCAAACATTACTCTCACCCCTGACAATTTTCAGGCCGGGAGGATCAATACTGTCATCCCTTTTGGAATAATAGCTTTTATATGAACACATATTAATGTCACATTGTTTTAATAACAATAAAAAGTGACAGTTTGGGGACGTAATCTGTTTTAAAGAATCGATACGTGCCGCGTGTCGTCCACACCAACAAGGTCATCCTCCCTGATGCTGTGAAATGTGTTAATCTGTCCATTAGGTTATCACGGTCATGAAGATTTAACCCCGCCTCCAAATGACAAAAATTAATAAGGAGAAGAGCAGTTAGTAGACGGTGATTCATCATGATGCAGAGGAGGATTTACATGCATTGGGTGTCTCTCATGATTCATGGTGGACAAACAGCATAAAAAACACCGAGTCAGCGAGATGTTATTTTCCAATACTACATAGGTGTGAATTGTTTTATTTGCATAAGAAATTTAGGAATGCTGATGCACGGAATAAATCAGGGATGCTGTCGTTTCCTGTCTAACTGACCTGATTTGCATGCATTTAAATCCATGCAAATACAGTAGATGCAGTGATTCATTCTACAAGTTGCTGGTAAGCACAGTGAGGTTGCACTTTGCACTTTGATGATGCTCACACTCTTAAACAAGATTTGCTCGGTGTATCTTCCCATCTGATACTCATCCACAGTGTCTGCTTGCGTTAAGACGAAAGGTTTGTGCTTGTTATTAATGACAGTAGATGCACTTGTACTTACTGTTCATATCACACAGTACACGGTGCCATAATGTTGATGATGTGTGTGATTTATTCTGTGGGTGTGCGTGTGTTTGGTATCATTATGCTGACATGTGCTCTCTGTGTTATGACAGATGCTATGTTGCTGGTGGCAGACAGGCTAGACGGACCTTTCAACATCGAATCGGTCATTGAACCGATTGACGTGAAGATTTCCGATGCCATCATGACCATGCAGGACAACAGCATGCAGGTGTCAGCCAAGGTACTGCGTTTCATTTGTCGCAACACGGGCTGTGATGTGAGACAACTGATTTCAAAAGTCACAGTTTGTATTGAGTGCAATGGTTTTACACACAAGATTGTAATTGAGCGGAAGATACCCCCACCACGGCCCGACAGGTTTTGATTTGTTTTCCAATATAGAGCAAGACGTTTGCTGCGATTACTTCAAAATTTACGATGTAAAATTGCTGGACAACCAGATCAGCATCATCCCGGCTACTAGTTCAAAGAGTGTGGCCGTATTTGTTTATGTACAGCAGTGTCATAAATAAGAAACCCATCAGGTCAAGATCAATAGGGGAGATTGCGCCTGTTGGTATACAATAATAGGATCTACATTCTTTTTTTTTATTTTTCATTTTTTATGATGATGATTGGTGTCTTAGTTTTGAGAAAGAGACAAAAATGTCAACAAACGCCCTCTCTTGCAATGTGAAAAACAACAGACAAACACATCTTTCACAATCTCCGCTAATCTACAACATCTCATTGACAGCTGTCTCTAATATGTCCATTGAAAACACAACATCGTAACCTCTGGCAGAGATAATTATTGAAACTTACAGCCGATTCCATCCAGCTGAAGTACTTATGAAGAGGGTGGGATTTCTTTTTTACACTATATTCCAACACATAAATATACAAACATTAGGACAATAGGAAGACTTGGGGCCTCAGGTACGTAGCATGGAAAGATAAATAAAAAAAATTTTTGTATTCATGAACGTGATGCTTGTTACCACAGAATAGTTTTGCTCGGTCTTTTGGTCCTGATGCCAGACTTTCTTAGCCCACCTTGCATTCTGCACCGTCTTTGTATCAGCTGGGCTACAATGTACAGATTTACCAATTGTCTATGCTCGAGTCACCGTATCCTGCAAGGTTTTCCTCGTCTGAAAAATTGCTCTGAGATTAGAATCTTTCCCCACCACTCACATTTTACCAGCGTGGAGTCCCGATGCAATCACTCTGCTTTGGAGCAGCCGTCCGCATCTTCCAGACGAGGCCATTGTATATGTGTACCGCCGTTCCCCGCAACGCAGACCTGTTGAAAATCGCTTCGATGCCACGCCGTACAGATAGCCGAATTGTAATCATGGTGAGGAATTGATAAAAATTAGAGAAAAGACAGCTGCTTGTCATGACCGTCATGTAGCACATTAGAGTGCTCCATCACAATCATAGCCAGAGGCCGGCAGACAACAGTGAGGAATGCTAATGAGCCGTGCTGTTTAGAGCTCTGCTGCGTGGGCCTTCAGAGCCAACCGAGAACAAACCGTTCACACCGCACACCTCTCTGAACGGGCTGCACTCCTCCCAAAATTAAGACATCTATAACCTCGTCCACAAGAAAAGACAATTAACACCAGTGTACCCAAACCCACCTTTTGTCACATATTCAATCTCACACTATAATAATAAAAAAAAAAAAACATGGTTTCTGCCAGAGATAAACCACATGAGATTGTTATCAGGTCCACCGTTTTCCGATAAGATCTAAATATCTCTGTCCAAAAACAGCAGAGATTGAAAAATATATTATATTTCATGTAAGATGTATTTAAAGCTTTATGTACAGGAGCTTTGGGAATACTGTGTATCCACTCCTAACGATGTACAAGATGACAACACTGACAGTGTTTTCTCAGCAACAGCAACATTAAACCTTCAATGTTATGTTAAGTAATAGTTTGCCAATAAGGGTTATTGTCACGCATATTAAGATATATAGTGCATGTGTGGTTACCATGGTTTCATCGTTATTGTGCAGTTTTCATTAAGGTACTAGATCGATTTCCACCTAAGGAGGTTGTGTTTTTGTCCAAGCAGGTTTATGTCTCTTATTTCTGTTTGTTAACAGAATTGCAAAAAAAGAGATGAATTTCACTTTATTTCAGATTTAGATGTAGGGAGTTTTTCAACATTTTGTCCCATTTCTCATCATTTCTTGTCCATTTTGCATCAAAATCGATGCAAGGTCTGGATCACAGCATATGCACTTAACATTCAATGGGTGTAATCGACTGCAGACCTGGACATGGATCTTAGATCTGAACCGCACTGAAATATGTTTTCACCGAAGGTCACATATAGAATCATTCAGCGTGTCTACATGCATTTTGATTATGCTGTTATTTATTTATTTTTTTCCCCTCAATGTCATGTCTAGCATAATGCAAAATCAACACAAAGTCAGCTCACTCCCAAGCAGCGGACCTGGATTACGCAATTGAAAATTCATGTATTCAGGCATGTAAATGTCTTCATTGAAGTATAATGCCTTCATTGTATATTTCCTCAAAGGGAGGATTCTCCCCATACTGTGATTATTTATGTATACTATAGTATAAATGAGTCCTGCTGTAGTAGTAGTAGTTGTAGTCCTGTAGTCCTTCAGTGTATATACAGCTTGATCCATCTTCAATCAATGATGTCATCAAATTACAGTTTCATTCTCTTAAACTCCAAGGCCATTCACAATACATGAAATCATTGTTGTTTTTGTTTCTTGTTGTTTTTTTGGGGGGGAATGAGGAAGAAAATTGCGGGTACTTTAATATTTATCAAGTCTTGGGCAAGAGGAAGAGATGAACGGCTCACAAGACATCTGCTGCTTCTTCTTAATAACACCTTTCATAAATTCAGTTCCTCAAGGTTACTCAATCAATGTGCCATTATTTTTACTAGCATACGAGGGCAGAGGTATCCCCAGATTTAGCTGGGGAAGCCAAGGCCTTGGAGGTAATAGGAAAAATGTCACAAGGACAGATGTGGTGGGCGGAGCTCCTTATTATATGAAAACCACTTAAAGACAACAATGAAGATATTTAAATGTCTATAACTCTTCAACGGGTTTCATACTAGAAAGATTATTTTTGGTTTTGTTGACATGCACTGTGTGATTGAGTATTTTTGAGTGCCATCTGCCATCACAATGCAGATGTTTGGCAGTAAATGTAGGCAATAACCAAAGCTAGCTTACACAATATTAAATACTTCTACATACCTCTAGGTCCACAGTAAGAAGTATTTGAGTATATTGGTACTCATTTGTGACATTAGTAAGGAGTCAGCCCTAGATTTGTATTCTATTTTTGAGAAACAGTCGCCCCAAAAGAGATTTCAACCTACATCCCTGTCACTGTAATAATAGTGGCTAAAAATTCCACATTTTTAACCCACATATCATCGGGTGACTCATTTCAGCTTTCAGCACGGCCCTTCATGTTCTACGTATAAGTAGACACAGCCGCTGATATCATCATTGATTCCTGTTTGGCTCCGTATACTTTGCTATCTAAAATCAGAGAGCCGAAATGTTGCTGTGAGCAAACTGTACAAAATGTCAGTCGCCCCACTCACGGCAGAAAAAAAAAACAGTTCAGAACTTCAATCAGGAAAAAAATCCCACATGGTAATTATAAGAAGAGACTGTGATAATATATTAAAAAAAAAAGCTGCCAATTTCCTTTTTCAAAGATAAATGCTAAACACTTCCAGGGGCATTCAACAGCTTCGCCATTCTCTCCTCCCTTGTGCCGAAGCTGTTATCTCTGCTTATCCTCTCTGTGTAGTAATTGTATCTCCCTCGCTTCATCTTAGGTTTTTCAAGGGTGCGGCCAACCAAAGCCTCTGGGAATGGGCAGATCCACACGTGGCATTTCAGACGTGTTCAATGCTCGCTTCAGGCCCTACACCCCCGCAGAGAGACCCACCACGGCAGCTGGAACCAGCCTGGAGAGACTTGTAAGTAAAGAGATACGGGGGATAAGGGGGAAACCAATACTGTAATCACAGATTGGGAGGAGGATGGGGATACAGTGTGAGCCTCACACGATGGAAAGTGACAAATAAATTAAGCGATAGTAAAGAAGACACGATTTTCATTCAGTAAATAGACGCTCAGACGTAGATTTTTGCTGAGAAGTGATGTCTTTTTTGGTGAAAAAATTAACAAATGAAGCAAAATATACAGGCTTCTGGAACAAATCGCCTTTAAAATACATATTTGTCTATTCCAAAGCCTAAACGAGTATTATCCACTGCCAGCGTATGTTGGTTTTAATAAAAGCGTCTTTATTCTACCACCAAGTGATGCAGAACCCTTCCTCTCTACACTCCCCATGTTAACGGTTCAAAGTGTGTTTCAGAACTGCGGGTCTCTTGACAATTTTGACACATTTTTATTGGAAGCCGTTCAAAATCATGCTGAGCTCGAGGCAGCCTTACCACGGCTCAAGTCCAAACGCCCCGAGAAAGAGGAGGCCCCAAAAGTACCTCAGTAAAAACACGGCAAATCCATGTAGTGGAGATAGACAGCGAGTGTCTTCCTTTTTTTTTTTCTCCTCGTCCTCTGTGCTCGGGGATAAATTGTCAATTTCATTCATGCACATTCTGAGATTTCACCAAAAAAATACTTCTCAACGTGTGGAAAGCAGCATAACCTAGAAATATTTCCAATCAGGATAATGTATCGCCCCAAAACTGCCACCGCGCTGAACGTCGCACGCTGTAAAACAGATCAACAAGTGCGACCCTCACCGAGGTGGAAAATGCCAAGATGGTTAATTGCGGCTATGAATAGACGCCGTTCAAACGGGTTGTGTAGGAGGCCGTCCGTATCAACATGTAGTTTGCGTAAACCAGCGGCCCTCGAGTTGACAAGATGTGACTGCACGCCCACGGCCCGGCGCTCTGCTCACCGTGCCCTTCAATGGCAGCGTTTTCCTTCAGGGGAGCCGCTTTGGCGGCCGTACTGCGTAGGTGCGGCGGCTGACGGTGCTGAGAAATCCTGCAAACAGCACGTTGCGAGTACGATATGCGTGATTTACTGCACGGCTGACAGATACGCTCATAAATAAGGTAACTTTGTTCTTACGGTTGATTTGAACATCTGTCAACAACAACAACAGATTATAATCTAATGTAGCTATTAAAAAGGATGAGCTGTTCACTGAGCGGTTTTGCCGTCTTGCTGTTGTAAAGTTGTTTTTCTTTTAATTAATTACTGGAAATAATAGCGCAAAGCTGTTGCATTTGCGTCCTTTGATGAAGTGAGGACAGGTGTCTTCTTTTTATGAGTGTCATTGTAATCGACACATTTGTTCTATTTTATAATACAATATACAGTGGAGGAAAATCTATCAAACACAGGCTGAAACACTATTCCCAAATCAGTGCAATAATCCTGTGTATTCAATATGTCAGACCATGGAATGACAATTCTTATCAGGAAGCTTATTAGTGTGTTATTAATAATGTAACACACTATCAACTCCATTTGTGATTGTGTTACCCCTCGGTTAAGACTTTCTACATTCATCACTGTTCTGTTAGGTAAAAATACACCGATAATACACAGATAATCCATTTGATCATCTGTGTTTACATCTAATCTATATCTTAATGTAAATGCAAAACACAGAGATGACGATAAAGACGACCAAATATTTTAAATGTTACTTTTGGATTCGCTGCTCATATAAACTTTCACGTGCAAAACTTTCATTTACAAAGTCAAAATCCAATAATATATTAATCAGTGTGATCCTAAGACTTATTCCTACAATTAATAATGAAGAATCCTGACAAACGTTACATCCATATTTAATTAAACTACACATCTTGTGTTATATTTAACAATCAATTTATTAACACAGGCGTCAGAGTTAGCGAGAAAGGTGAAGGTGTGAAACCTTCTTGTTAGGATGTTAAACAAAGCAGCAAAACTCATAAATGTGCACGAATGAATCAACCTTTCTCCATTATTCCCGTTCCTGTGTGTTCTAATTTAGGATTATATTTAATCTCCTATTTGTGCATTGATTGGGTTCGACAGCAGACGCTCATACAGACTTTAATGAAATGTGGGAGGCTTTGAGTGTCACACGGTGGATGGAATATGTGGCTGGCACCATTTGTCATTTAACTTTTTGTGCTTTGCTAACTAATATACATTCCTCTCCTCTCTCTCTCTCTCTCTCTCTCTCTCTGTGTGTCTCTCTCTCTCTTTCAATATCTGCGATGTCCAATTAAACCTCTTTCGTCTCCATTCCTCTGCTCCCAGAGGGTTGTCTGGAGGACAATGCAACTCAGCGTAAGCCTTCCATTCCTCCTCTTACTTTCCCCAAGTCGTCTGTCTTGTGTTGTTATAATCAACTTTCCCATAGAGCTCCAATTCTATACATTATTCAAGGTTGATATTGATTGCCTGTGCTGCCGCATGCCCGTTTGTTTACTTCAGTGGAATAATTTGTTTGCTATGTTCATTTATATTGTTTTATGGCTTTTGTCCCGATGACACTAGTAGCTGTTGAGCAAGTAAATAAGTCAGTTAAGTGTGCATGTATGTGTGTGTGTGTGAACATCGTCACGCTGCATCCTCTCCTATTCTGCATTTAATCTTCCTTGGGGTAATAATCTGCTTTTTCTTTATCGACAACAGTGTTTTATTTATTTCTTTTTTTTTCATCGAGCCGATAAGAGCACACAAATGCATTCCCCGCCTCGCCGATCTCAATAAAATGAGGATGTTTGTTTACCAAATGTCAAAAACTTTTCTACACACTCACACACTTTCTTTGGGCTTTCTTATCCTCCTCATCTCACGTCGGTCCTGACAGACGTTATCGAGGATGTCTTGTAAAGGTTATTTTAGCATTTTTAGACACGCATCCAAGTGACGTCTAGTCAAAGATAAAAGCGTTGCCCATTGCCCCGTTTGCAGTTTTCCTTTTTGCGTAGGACAGATGCCAGAGAAACCCCAAAGTCACCCGGGAGGTGAGTTTGGGTGAAGGAGACACACCACAATGAGTTTATTTGTTGCGGGACAATAATTTAAGTTCAAGTCTATCACCTCGGGTCAAACCGTGTTGTTAATGACTTTGTTTCACACTGCACTGATTTCTTTGCGCACAAAGTTGTGAATCACAAATGTGCCTCAGAGGCGAATACACACACACACCCGCGTACACCAAACAGCACAGCAGTGTTTAAGTCTGAGCTAATGAGGGGTGAAATAATGACCTTTATTCTCTTTGAAACTTTTGGGCTCTGCCAAAGTCGGGTCTAAGGAACTGTCACAGCTCAGTTTTCATTTTACGGAGCTCTGGAACCCAGTGCGAATGTTTGGATTGTCTACGCTGGCTGTCAATCACGGCTGGTAGGAACTCGGAGCTCTAATTTCCTGGAGATTGCGCCGTGATTGCAGCTTTACAAACAACCGGCATTACTTTTCTCAGAGCCAATTTTGTCTTAAGCTACGACTCACGCTGTACCGAATGTTCTTATTTTTGCCTGCCTGTGTGTGAAAATATCATAGATCCAGATGTTCGTGCTCTAACACTTAGATCTCACACCAAAAAAACGGTGTAATGACCTGTAGTCTAGTTTTCCAGGAAGAGTTTTGTTCTGCAGCAGCATGAAGGTTTAGGGTTGTTGCTTGACAATAAGACATTGCTGGGTTTGATAATCAAAAAAGTGTGGAGTTTTTATCTTCCCCAGTCAAAGGACGCCCAGCTCAGGAGGTCTGGAGTAAATTCCTCAAATCTATGGATTTGTATGTGCACCGGTGGTTTGCCGTTACCCGGCCGCAACCCATCAATAATGTTTTCCTGCTGTTTGCCTAGTGCACGCTGTTCCAAGGTCCAAGCCTTAATTGTGGCATTACAAAGTAGAGAAATGTAGCCTGGTCTCATATCTTTGGCTGGTTTGATAATATGAATGAAAGTTCTGGGTCACGTTAGAAACGGTCAGTTATTCCTCCTCTATCACCGTGAACTGCTGCAGATCATGACTGTCAATCAAAAAGACTGTTTTCCTTCAATTGTGTATCAGTTTTACAAGATTACACACAAATAGTATGACACTGTAGCAATATATATATATATATATATATATATATATATTTCTATTTTAGACAGACATAGGGAAAAAACGTAGCGAACACAGGACCAGTGAACACAGCCGACTGACAAGATTACACCAGGGAGCAGGGTTATGTTTAGCCGTCGTATTGGTTTGATGTTGGTGTGTGTGTGTGTGTGTGTGTGTCTCGGGGCACCATCAGGGAGCTCCACAGCAGGACAGCAGGGTCAGTCCTGCTGGATAAACCAGGTTATTGATTTTTTGGTATGAAATTTGTTGCGTTACTGCAACTAGGTTTTTTTTTCCTTTTCTCTTTTCTTTTTTTTCAATTTTGACTCGTCAGTCCAACTATGGGTCTCTCCAGACCCCTATAGAAGAGGGCCAGCCTGCTGTGGGCTTGATCCCTTCATAAGCTGCCCTCAGACCCTATGGAGGGGGGGCTAGCTCACTGCGAGGGAAGCATGGCCCCAACAGTTCTTGAATCAAAATGTAAAAAAATCTATTGTTAATGATAATGATAATAATAAGATAATAATGATACTAATGACAGTAATGATAGTAATGATGATAATTATACTAATGACAGTAATGATAATAATGATGATACTGATACTAATGTCAGTAATGATAGTAAAGATGATAATGATGCATACATACATACATAAAAGAATGAAGAAAAATAAAGAAAAAGGTAAATTTCATAAATAAGTAAGTATGCAACTAAGACAGACAGATGGATGGATGGATGGATGGATGGATGGATGGATGGATGGATGGATGGATGGATGGATGAGATGAGATGATAGATGATAAATGATAGATGATGGATGGATGATGGATGGATGGATGGGTAGATAGATAGACAGATAGATAGATAGATAGATAGATAGATAGATAGATAGATAGATAGATAGATAGATAGATAGATAGATAGATAGATAGATGGATGTATGATTACATGTTAATAACAATAATAACAGTAATAACAATAATATCATGTCACTGATTAGATCCAACTGTTATAATTGATCCGTCTCTCATTTCGTCTTTATTCTCGAGAGAAAATCAATTCTTGAAAACGAGTAAAAAGAAACTAGTCCCTCTCGTTATTTTCAAAGTTTGATCTCCTCTGTAATAAATTTCCACAGCATCCCTCCCGTGACTGGAGCTCGGTATATTATGATAATTGCGAATCTGAATATTTCAAATGCTCCTGTAACATCCGTAAGAAGTGAGGCCAGCATCCACAGACACAGACTTTCACTGCTCTTTTCACTTTGCACTCAGAATCCGTATTTAATTACCGTCTGATATCGTGAAGCAGCAGCTAATTATGCAGTCGTTGATTGGAGTCGCTCTCTCGTTGAGTTGTGAGGGCGAGAGTGGCAGTCTAGTGGTAGAATTTCTCTGAAATCAATAAACTCAGAATGAGAGGAAAATAAGGAATTCAAAGGAATGATTTCTCATAAAGGAGTCCACATCTGTGCAGTATAAAGGTATGAGGTAAGAGTGAGATTGCTTTAGTGCTTTAGTGCCTTAGTGAGTCGAACGGCCTCGGACACACGGCCCTGCATCCACTCCTTATCTCGGGTCAGGAAATGGTCAGCTGGGTTCTTTTCAAAAGGTCGATGACTTTCTGCACAAACCGACTCTCCCAAATTGCGTGAACTTTGGATATGGATTAGGACTCCTTTCCCTTCTTCTAAAAGTTAAAATGATGTTTACGTGTACACACAGAATTGAGTCACTTTTTTAACTCACGATGAAGTTATGTGGCGGTTGATCTGCGAACGGCGTGCACGGAGGATTGCGCCTTTCAAATGTGCAAGATGGCGCCTCGCGTACATTTAGTACATTTGCCTGAAGGAATACGCCATACGAGGCGTTTCTATCCTAGCGTGCTAATCCAGAATATGTTAGTTTAGCACATGCGGTGCAATTTTCCCGAGCCCGAGAGCAACATCGGTGACGGCGTCTGTTTGTAACACGTTTGAAGGTGCTAATTAATCCCGTGTTGTGCCACGATGGTTGTATTATTGTTTTGTTGTATTATTATTATTATACAACTAGCCTGAGTTGATCAGCAACAAAATGTGCACCAACCAAACGTGCAATCTGTCAGAATGAACGTGTAATTTAGTCCTTAATCTTAGTAAATCAGGCCCTCAATGCAATCACCATAATTAGATTGAAATAGGCGTCAATTCAAGTTAGCATACCTGATATAACGTAAGACTGAGCGACTATGAAGCTCAAAAATACAAAAATAATCCATTGACGATGAGATGATAGGATTAGGTCAGATTATGTGTTTTTGCAGAACGATGGAATCCTTCTATCTTTGTTTATCTGTACGTCTTTCTTGGATTATGATGAAGTGCGTGTGTGTTAATCACAGGAAATCTTCCCTCAAAGTCAGCAAAAAACCGCCTGGCAACATCAAATCGCTGTTCAAACGTATCGTTACACCCCTATTAATCCCATATCTGATGATCAGGATTGATACACGTATATGAGCAGCACGCATCTTTTTACATTTTCCTACATTCGCCCTCTTTTCACCCAAAGCAGTAGCGACGCATCAGTAAATTTATGAGGTATAAAATGTGAATCCACTCTCCGTTCCGGGGGTATTATGTTCTTCATTCGTTCAGTATTGGTTTTGTCAATCATAACCAAACGCCTGATTAAACAATTATGAGAGAAATGGATTTATTCTCTCTCAGCTTGGACTAACATTGTCAACAGGAAGCTACTGTCAATTTTACCAATTACACAATTGCCAGCAGACAAAAATGTGATGGATGTCCTGAAGGAATTCCATTAGCGAGTGATTTGA
>OMNV01016435.1:0-17033 GCA_900303265.1 Brotula barbata | reverse complement strand
CACAATTTATTATATAACGAAAATGTAGCAATCGTTTGATAAAACTTTTCCCATCTGAAACTCTTTGATGGCGTCCCTGCATACGTGCAGCGAGCGCCGAGACTGGCGTGCCACGGCTCTAACGGCTCGTTTGGGATTCGCCAGCAGTGCAAAAACACCATTAGCGGAACATCTACATGTGCTCCGCGTCTGCTCGGAAACATTCTGCGCGTTGGAGGAGAGCGAGTTGGAGAACCTGTGGTGCAGGATGAGAAATGCGAAGACTAACAGATGCAGCTTGTTATGTAAAAGGACACTTTTCCTCTTAGGACGGCAGGCGGGCGGGCAGGCAGCTGCCCAAACACCCCGTCGGCTCCTGCCAGCGCATGTGACCAAATTCCTCCAGACTGCTTGCTTCCATGTTCTCTCTCTCTCTCTCTCTCTCTCTCTCTCTCTCATTCTGGGCACATCTTTTTTTATCGCGCTCATTCATTCAGTCGCCCATTCATGGACTCATTCCTGATTGCGGCGTATAAAGGCTGACCTTTTCACTCGCTGGCTCCGACTCTGGCCGGCGCCATCTTCCAAATTAAATTAAAAGCGTCCCGTGTCCTTGAGAGGAAAAGTGGAAAACGGAGAGAATATTTGCCACTTTCAAATACTTTTTCTAAACACCTCATTCAGCCGTCTTTATTTTGATTATTACCTCCACATCTGCGCCAATTAAAATTCCTCTCGCACGTGTTTGTGTATCCCCTCCGCTAATTTTCCGTGCGCCCGTCGAAGCCGCGTTTCTGAAGCCGCGTGTGTAAACTGTGCGAGATCCCATTGATAGATGCTAAATACGGCGTAATGTGAGCACATCCTTTTATGACTGTGTTGCAAATGAAATTAGACAGGCCTGACAAGTGCACACAAACACGCGCAATATGGGCGCAGCAAAAAAAATAAAAAATAAAAAAATCATGAAAATCATGGAGGTTATCGGGCAAAGCGGTTGTCATGGGGACGGGCTGTGAATTGCATGACTAACCGCGGTGTATTAGCTGCCTTTCAGGCACCGGTTGGAGTAGAGTCTACGTGTGGGATATATGATTATATGGATCCACACCCTGCACTTAAACCGTAATTACAGCCGGAGAAATGATTTGAAAAGGAGCTAAAATATTCAGCCCCGTCCGCTCACCTGGTTTTTTACAGTAGCAGCCCCTAACTAATCCGTCTGGGACCATCGGTGTGAAAACGAAACCCCTGAAACATCTTCTAAATGTCCAATCATCGATAATGAATACCATCTTTCACGCCACGTCGCGTCAGGTTGAACGCTCTCGCCGCGCCGAGCTCCTGTTGTGGCGCTTTCATGTGTAAATCCTCGTACCCTCCATTTTTAACATTCTTCCCTCCGCTTGCAAACTTCAACCCCAGCGACACGATTCCCGCTGAGTTATTTTAACCAACCCTTCCATCCTCTGCCACACAACAGTTCCTGACACGAGATAAAGCGGGCCGCACTGTACCAGATTGAGAGATGACAGGCTTGTGATGTTCTTGGATGCTGCTACTGTCGCCGCATGTCGGATTTGGACTGAATGTGGAAGAAGACATACCTCTTCTCCCCTTCCACCTTTTCAAATCCGAGCGCAAAGCAGGTTTAATATTCTGGATATAATGGCCGGAGAGATGCAGGCCCCTGAGCTGTCAGCAGATCAATATCTTAGCCTTGGCTGCGACTCCTGTTTATCCTGGCATAAGTCAGTAAAAGTATCTCTGAGCGCTGCGGTTACCAAAGCATCCCTCATCCAGACTGTCAGCGCGGTGTCAGACGAGTGATGTGTAATACCTGTAAGTACTTTCAGATGCAAATTCCAACATCTTCTATTGTGGAAGGATAGCAGAATCCAAGGAAGATCGTTTATAGACAGGCTGCTGTTTCCCAACATTGAAGATAGATTTTTTTTTCTTCCCTCTTTTAAATGGCCCGCAAAAAATGTGTGACATATTAATTCCTGCTGCTGCTGAGGTGCTTATTTTTTGCTGTAAGTAGTTACTAAACGTACACGCGTGGCTGAAACGCATACGTACAAAGTGACTACAATGCAAAGGTAACCACAAATTGTAGCCTGTTTGAGACCGCAAAGGTTTTTCGAGCACTTAAAATTTACCAGCGATGCCCTTGGAACCCAAATTCTGTTTTGTTTTTTTTTGTTGCCCCTTAAAATTTTGTTGGTAATTATAAGTTGACATCATGTGCAGAACAAATCGTACTCCAGTGAACAATGTCCGCGATGTGATAATTTAGGAGCAAAAATGAGTTTATCCAATTAGTTTTTTTTCAATGTTTTTAAGCTTTTTTTATTGTTCATTTTCAGTTAAGTTAGTTGTTATTGTTATTGTGTAGCAATCTGAAGAGGTTAGGTGGTTACGTGGGAGCATAAATGCCAGATTTGCTTCCATGTTGTCTTTCTGGCAGCAGCATACTTTTACTTTTACTGTTAACTTACATTAATAATCTTTAAACAAACCTCTGGAGTTTTGTTTTTTTTGTTTTTTTACTATTTTGCACAAAGAGAGCTGCTAATCTATAGCCATACCTGTCCGTTTGTCGTTTAAAATTCCTCTTTAAAACCCACCGTTGCTTTTCATCCCCCGTGTTTATTAACGCTAACCCTGTTTTTCAGTTTTTATTACAGTTTTATTTTTACAGGTCTGAATATAAATATGTATGAGGTATGAAAAGATTTTGCTCATTGAGGAGATGCATCCATTTACACACATAAATAACAATTTAGCCTCTCCTAATCTGAGTGTGTATTCAGATCGGCCATATTTTGATCCGCGCTGACTTCAGTTAACGTTTAAAGAATCGATTTATTACACAGGTTGTAACGTGTGTGTGCGTGCCTGCGTGTGTGTGTGGTCCAACCCACCCTGTTACTTCCCACCGTCAGCTACAGCTCCTCTCTCTCTCTGTGTTTACACCTCCGACGCTGACAGGCGGCGACAGAAGAGAACGAGAAAGCGCGCGCGCGATCTTGTAACGTTCGTCTGCGTACGTTAGGAAGTACTTCCAAGACGCACGTTTAAAGACGGCTATCATAAAAGCTTAACACGCTCTGAGGCGACTTCTAATGAGGAACAGGACTTTAAAGACACGAGCATCGCCGCGCTGACTGGCCTTGTTGTCTCCGTGTCTAATAAGGTTACATCACTGCCGTGGCGGTCTCTGGAGTCTGGGCCGCGTGGCTGCTTCTGGAAAGGGAAGCGGGCAGATACGGCTTGTGGAAGTCCTAATTAGAGTTAGTGGACCTACATTATCATGCATTGCTGCAGGGTGCCCGTCCCCCCCCCCAATGCTCTGATGGATCAACAGCCACTTGACATCACTTCCAAAAGCCGGCGAACCCAGGAGGAGTCTAAATCTGTATTTGACCAAAGTCTTTCATTCAGACGAGGAGCGCTCGTGTAAAATACTGATGGAATTTGACTCTTTCAGATTCCTTCCACATTCTCCAGCAACGTGTTTTAGCAGTCAGAGATCACAGCACTTTTTTTTTTTTTTTTTTTTTTTTATACGTTTTTATGTTAGCGTTTAACCTCCTAAACTCTGAGGGAGCCACTAATGTGTTCATGAATAGAAATGGAAGTTCCACAAATTTACATTCAGCGGTAGAATGGTGTCCAGGTTTCATGGTTCTGTGATGCCGAGGTTATAAAACATTAGATATGACGATACAAAATGGGCAAATATTAGCATTTATGGTAAAAGGTTCAAAAGTAAGGGTCACGATAACGGATTTTTTGGAATGGAATAGATTTTTTTTAAATCTTAACTTAGTTTTCAATGGGTTCTTAATGAAAAACGCCCACAAAATGGATCATTTTGCCCGAAAAAGCACTAAATTATAACTTTGTCACCACATTTAATGTCTTTACATGATTTTTTTTTCCCACCTTATGTTTTCATGAAGTCTTTTTGAAACCTGTGTATCATATAAAAGTTTGATTCCACTCATAATATGTTTTTTTTATCCAACAGATGTATTACAGCGGGCAGCAGGTTCATTTCAATAAAGCGTGCAACAATTTAAATAAACATCATAAAACTATAAAAAGCTTCATTTTGATTCGGCAAACACACAATTCAGTAACAGTAACACGACAGCACATTCAATTTCATTAAGCTTGTACTCCTTTTAGTCATGTAAACAAGATGCTGAACGGAATAATTTATGTTTAATTTAAGTTATTTGATGCAACACCTACGGTAAATATGACGCTGTAATAACAAGCCGCGTACGAGCCGCATAGCCGTGCACATCACGACGATCAAATTTGAGGACTCGACTGTAAAGGCAGGGAACGTGTCAGCATGAGCTTCAAGTGGAGTTCTTTCACACACACACACACACCTCCACATACAGTCTATATATACGTATAAATGAAAGCTGCTCTCCGCGCTCTCTCGCTCTGAGGTGTATCACTATATAACACTGAGTTCAGACAGAATCTAAGTGCAAGATTTGTCCCGATCCCTGGTAATTCAGTATAAGGAGTTGAAACACTTTGTGAGTGTGTGTGTGTGTGTGTGAGAGAGTGTGTGTAATGGAATAAGTGGTGTAGTTGAACCCGCTGACACTGTGCACTCAGCTTTACTGAACATTTTCCAAAGACTTTGATCGCCCAGTTGAGTCATCAATGGATTTTGATCCTTATGATTTTTGTAAACATTAACCCCTCCCCCTCTTCTCACGCAGGTTGACCCAGAATATTTCCATTCGTGGACGCTCCGTTAGCGTATTATCGCTAACGAGTCAAGGTGGCTTTATTTTTAAAACTCAAGTAAAATAACGGAGCGTGTTCTTCCCTGGTCGATTCCTGCCGAGGGCCATCACGAATCAAAGCCGCGCCGGTGTCTTAAACTTTACTGTCTTTGGTGTGTCCGTGACAGGACTAGCACATCAAATGTAAGGGTGAGGCTCCTGCAGTGGCATCCTGTCGGTCCAGGTCCTTTCATGTCTGGTAAAGACCCAAGGCCTCGCAGTGTGTGCCGCCTTACATCCCCGGTGTAACGAGGACACGATGGCAGCTGTGTAGTGTGTATACAACAATTATGTTTAGTGGTTCGTGTATGTGTCCACTTGTACTTTCAACAGGAAGAAAATGGCCTTCAGCTTTAGACAGGAGAGATTTATGTTCGTATGTCTACAAAGGGATGGACCGTATGTATGGACTGCATTTTTTCTGAAGCACTTTACAACGTTGGCCTCTCGTTCACCCATTCATACACACGTGCACACACCAACCACGCAAAGACCACATGCTAACAAGGAAACCACATTTTAGCTTACATCAGCCTCCATCGGCGATTGCGTTCCGATATATAGAACTACGCTAAGACGTCACATTAGCATTATAGCGTTTAGAGAAGGCCGCCATTTTTGCATCCGAGTGCAGGTTTAGTTTCAGGACAACATTTGGCATATGCAGTTGCGTAACACGCTCAAATATGTTGCATAATTCGTTGTAGTTGGGAACGGTTGCAAATTCTCTTCTGCTGTTCTCAGTTTGTTTTGACAGTTCTAATTCCAAAGATATTCATCATATCTCTGATTATTCCCATTAATTGAGCTTTAAGCACACACACTGTGACATAACGACGCGTTTTATCCCCTCGGTGCATCAAACTACAGCACCAACATAAGGATTCGTGGTGTTTTTGTCTTGTTTTCTGGTCATCGGCTCAAAGCATTTGCGTCCAGCTGGAATCGGTCGAAGGTGAACATTTCATGCCAAAATAACAAATTCGTGACTCCAAGTCTCGGTTTCGTGCGAATCGGAGATTAACACAATACGGGTAGAAGAGCACAACAAAAAGAACTCCTGGCAGTCTGACTGATCTTCCACCTGATGGAATGAAAGGCCGGAGGGGAAGCTGCAGCTACAAAAGCAGATCTGTTGCATGAATGTTCAACAGACCCGTGCGTCATACTTCTACACAGAGAGTGCACTGCTTATTTATCCCTGTTTTCTCCACCTCTACGTCCTTATACATGTATATTTTACCTATAATAAATTAGTTCTACTCATCCGAACGGACATATTTATGACTTTTTAACCAGCTTTTCCATCCTCAGATGACCGACCCCGCATTTTTGTCTTCCTTCTGTTTTTGGCAGGTGATCGACATTAAAGAGAAGCTGAAGGAGTCCAAGAGGTTCTGGTCTAACTTGCCAGACGACATCTGTGCCAAGGGCAGACTCAGCGAGCCTGATGAGGAGCAGTGTTGGAACAGCCACACTAAGGGCAGGTGAGGAGCTCCAGAAGAAATTTAGCCAGCTTCCCACTTATCACATTTTTTGCCTTCTAGGGATTAGAATAACCACCCACTGTGTTCCCAGATTAATGCCCCCTCTGTTAGTACACGGTCAGGGCCTCTATGAAGAACTTCTGCATAAGCTCTAAGACTTTAAATACCCAGCGGACTGTGGAAGTTTCACCACCTCTTATCATCACTGCAGTGTGCAGACTGTGGTCATGCAGTAGATTGGACTGTGATTTCTGTCTTCCCTGGACAGGAGTGCTGGCATAGACAGTATATCACCGCATCACTTAAGCTACTAATTCACCAGATGGTGCTATAAAAAACATTTTAATTCCCTCATTATTTTTCCACATTGCTCTAAATCTAATTGGTGTGTTGACTGACAATACGGCAGGAACACAGTCAGACTACAGCAGGAGACATCAAATGTACATCCTGGAAGTACAGAAATGTCCTCAACGCAAAGTGTGTGTTCTTAAGACGTGTGTGAAATTATAGATTGGGTATTGGATTAAGTCAGCAGAATGTTTTTGTTTGATTATTCTGTTCGTCATTTTGCCTGGGATGTGTTGGGGGCTCCCTGAGCTCGCTTGGCGTTATCAGTTGATAAACGCTATTGAATTATCTTAATTGAACACTTTTGTTTCTGTTTTGTCCCATTAGAAATGTTCACTCGTGTAATGTGGCTAATTTGGTTTGACCTACTTTGCAGCCCATTTCCCACGATCATGCGATATTCATACATTTGCATATATTCTCTAACGTATGAGCCCAAGCAACGATGGCGCTGAGCAGCGGCATCGCAACGAGGTCTTGCTTGCAAGGATTTCACAAGTACTTATTTTCTGCACATCCTTTTGTTTGTCATTGATGAGTCCATTTGTCGAATCCAAGAAAAAACGTTCACACATAAGTAAGTGCTGTTTTAATAGCACAGCTCAGGGTGCACTCTGCAAAAATTGCAAATGTTTGAATAAACATTTAATTAAGCCAATACTGCTATATATCAATGAAAGAAGCATTTTTCAAATTGGTGATTAATTATTTCTCTTTTAAAGTGCCCAAAAATACAAACACACAGCCATCAGGAGGCTACAAAAGCCAAAATGACATCTTCTAATTGTTCTCTGTGTCTAAAACTCTAATTCACTGTGATACGAAACAAAGAAAATGTTCACTTTTGACAAGCTGGGACTTTAATATGTCTCATTTTTACTGACTGAAGTGATTAATCAATTATTTAAATTGCTGGCAAATTTTATGATGAATCAGTCCGCGTGTCCATCAAAGCCAAGTGCTGCAGCGTGAACAAACACTGTGTCTGTGTCTCGTCAGCTGCCCCGCTGCTTCCTGTCTGCACTGTCAGCTGTCTAACTAGGCAACATTTTGGGGTTTTTCTATATTTTTTCTTACTATAAAACCAAAATGCAAACATATATTTATATAAGATTCCAAAAAGACCATTATGTTTAGTTTTGTTATATTTTTCCTGCACCAGAGCTCATACCTACAACATACATACGACACAACACAGCCTCTCACTGCACCACCCAAAGCACACAAAAAGAAAAAAAAAGTAAAAACGGGCCAATCCTGAATTAGAGAGGATTCCACTTTGACTTTCAACATAAAATTCCACATTAATGCTGACACAAAGCAGTATTTTACCCGAAAAGCAAACAGATTATTGAGACACTCTAATTAAATAATAATTGTTTGCAACTGCGAGCGTTTGCAACACAACAACATGATAAAGCCAACAAACACAACCGATCTTTAAAAAAACGGCATGATCCCCATTTATGAAAAGAAAAACATGTTTGAAAAATAAAATCTACATGCCAGCAGAGATGATTTACTTTTTAAAATGATTGGTTCAAAATGTGACCACAGCTCCAATGCATTGCATGATGGGACAGAATCAGGATCGGTCATAAATAAGGTATCTCAGTACACAGCCTTTTTGTGACAAGTGTGAATTGAGTCATCTTTCGTGCCAGGAGCGCACATATGATGTCTGAAAATCCTGTTTATGAAGGCGGCTCATTATGTAGAGCGTGGAGACACAGGCGGTGTGTGCAAACATACACCGCCATCGACGTTTCACCGAGAAAAGAGGTGAATGGCGACTACGACCATATGGTCCACGTGTTTACAGTGAAGACGTTTAACGTTTTCCATGCATGACTCTGGAGGTAAATCTAGCATGCAGGTACTGGAAGAAATTGGCATTATACATACATACATATGGAGATATGCTGTTTATAAGAGGCTACAAATCTTTTTACTTTTGCTGTCGGTGACGCCGCTCGGACACATTGGATGTCACCGCTATTTTGTGTGTCACGCCGCACAGATACTTCCCTGAGGTGGTGAAGGAAGGTCTAACCAACCAGATGAATAACCCCGAGGTAGACGTGGACATCACCAGACCCGACACGCTGATTCGCCAGCAGATCATGGCTCTGCGCGTCATGACCAACAAGTTGAAGAACGCCTACAACGGAAACGACATCTACTTCCAGGACTCCAGTGAGTTTCAGGATAGGAGGCGGAGACGAGTAAATCCAGCCGTGTGCTCATGTTGATTTGGAGTAACAACAGACTGACACGATCGTATGAATTCATATTGGTTTTGAATGACGTGCACATACAAAAACAAGAACTGCGGCAAACTGTCAGCGCTGAAACAGGTGTCAGAGAGATAGGGGCTCATCGTACAGATTTTCGGTCTTGACTCGAAAGCGAGCAACTGCTGTGCTTTCTGATCCCGAGGAGTCGACAAGATGTTATTCTGTGAGCTTCAAATGAACTACGTAGCCGTTTGTTGCTCGTCACATTGTTGTTTCTGTCACTTCTGTATTTCTTTTGGGAGCGTCGTGTCTCTGTTATTGCTTTCTTTCCTTCTCTTCTTCCTCCGTAACCTCATTTCAACCTTCCGAGTCCTGGAGCAATTGAATTTGGTGTGTTGGTTTTTAAATATTAGATTTAACAATAATAACAACAAAAAAAAATACACCAAACGCAATCCGTGTGTTAAAGGAACATCAGATTCCATTATTCTTTGGTGTCAATTATTGGAGGGACATCGATTGACAGGCAAAAGGCCATAAATTGGATCAATCCGCAGATGATGAGATTTTATTCATACAAATCACGCAAATCCTGCTCGTCTCCGTTTTAGTGAACCGGCCTGTTCTGTTCTGTTCTGTTCTTCCTCTCCTCTTGAGTCGGAACTTCCTGGAGTGACACACACACCGTTAACATATTCAGCTCGGCCACTGCGCTCAAAGATCAAACTGCGGGTCGATGATCTTTCCGATGTGCCGTCAATGAGACAATTACTGTCAGTGACACCCATAAAAATGACTAAATGAGAGGCTCGTCACACACATTCAATACGGCCCCTCGAGGGCCAACAAGTGACGGCACGCATCTTCGACTCCCTGGGTACGACTTCATCCAGCCGTACTGTTTAATCTATATTTTAAAGTGTGTGTTTTTTTCCTTATCGCAGGTGACGAAGGCAGCGGATCCGCGAGCGGCAGCGGCTGCAACGACGGCTGCACGACAGAGTTTGTATTTGTCGGAACAGAGGCTCCGGTGATCGGAGCCGACAGAAGCGACGAACGCGCGGCAGCGGCGGGCAAGTCGCTCTCCCCCGTGCCCTCCACGCTGCTGCTGACGGCCGCCCTCGCCATCCCAATCTGGGCGCTACAGACGTCATGGAGATAATACCAGAGTGTGACGTTTGACTTTTTCTACTGTTACCTACAGTATATTTAACAGCAAGTTCTAATGCTGTTACTGCTCCCTCACTGGACACACACCTGGAGGCCCGTCGAGAAAGGCTTACTGTATGGTAGGTTGGAATGGAAGAGAGCGCAGTGCTGTATCCTGCTTGTCCCCCAAAGATGCTCGGTGTCATCGCCGAAGCAGCTTTCACATCTCTGAAGAAAAAAAAAAAAAAAAAGAAAATGTGGTGTGTTCCCATTATTCTAGAGTGGCTTTCGGCAAACGTTCTTCTCTTCTTTTAGACAGTCGACATCGTCTGAAGATGCTCACGTCAATGACTTTGCAGATAAAAGTGGATTTTTTTTTCTTCTCTTTTCTTTTTACTTTATATGATGAAAGTTGTGACAATGAGATAAAACCCATTTTATGTTATTAGTCCCTGAGTAGGAAAAAAAAAACAAAAACAGGAAGTCTCACTGTGTGTGTGTGTGCATGCATGGCGATGGTATTCATTGAATTTTAATTTTGAACGTTTATTTTTTACGCAGGTTTATACAGGTTTTGGATCGATCGGTACTGGATGGTACAGAGCCAGCAGTTCCCCCTCCGGTTTCCCATTTAGTCATATCAGCGTGGCTGTAGAAAGCTGCAGTTCCTATAGCCACTTTATAGTTGCACACTTGATTATCTCTGAGGAAGTACTTCACGTACCGAGAGACCTACTTTTGCACAGATTATTTTTGTTGGCTTCATAAGTTTTTAAAAACGACCGGAAACACCCATCCCATATAGAGAAAAGATTTATATTTTCAGATTGATTGTATTGTACGATACCTATGAAGAATTCTGTATTTCCTTTCGAATGTTCTGTCTTGCTGCTTTAGTTAATCGCTGCATTTTATCGTTTTTTTTATGTGTTATTTGTTTTTGAAAATTATTCTATAAAAAGGAAGAACGAGACGCTTCATAACTTTAAAGCCATTTTACTCAAACTTGCCTGCGACCAATTTTCGGTTATCTTATTGACCATCTTCGGTTTAGATGCTTATCACTTGAACGTTTCAGATTTCTGTTAGACTAAGAGCACTCATATTTGTCGCTGAAATTTTCCATTGTATTCTGAGCACCCGTACTAATGATTCGTAAAGATTATTTAACTTTGTTTGTTTTATGACCTGTTTACCACACACAGTCAGTTGGGTCCCATTCATCCTACCTGCCCAATACAAACTCGGTTATACATAATAAAAAGCTGCAAGTTTGTGCCTAAGCGCACAGAGTTGGGGTTGCAGTTAGTAACCTTTGTTCCAATTCACACAGACTTTGTCCTCTAAAACACTCTACAGGTATAAAGACGTTAAGCCAGATGCTTGAACTACAACATTAATACAAACATGACAGTGGACGTGACTTTGGCTCGCCCAGACCTGCAGGATTCAGACAGGTAAACGCAACAAACAGGTCAAGGTGAAGGCCAAGATGTCTTCGAGTTCATAGTTTGTCTTCTAATTCAGTTCGAGTTCATTTCTGGTCTTTCTACCGTCCAAAGAGTGTGTCTGGAGAATCCGTGAATATCGTTCAGTTCAGAAGTTTGGTGTTGTTCTTGGCCCCTTGACAGAACAAAGGGAGGACAAACGAGAGCAGAGATTAGCCTACTTAGTTAACACCAGTAACTAGGTTGCCTTCTCAAACAGAAATCTAAGTAAAGTCTCTCAGCTCATGGGAGAGAACTTTGTACTCCTTTGTCACCTCAGCTAAAATTGAAGAAGAGGTTGATCCAAGAAAAGAGCAACTCCTGGTCCGTGTTCTAATTTGTACCTGAGGTCATGAACCAGGAAAGGGAAGAATGAGATTGTGGCCGGAATGGGTTTCCTGCACCCTCAGGAATGGGGTCAAGAGTTCAGACATATCCTATATGTCCCTTCTGGCATCGGAACGTCTTGGAATGTAGCTAGGAAGATGGACATCAAGGCAATTTGTCTCAAGCTCGTCTTCAAACAGATCACGATGGAATCACGGAGGTGTAAATACAACAAACAATCCAAGAAAAGCAACACAGAAGTGAAGACAATTAATTGGACAATTTATTTACGGTTTCAGCCATTCAGGATCCAGACAAAGAGAGCAGACCCCCAGATCAGGAATCCCTTAGAACCTTTAGCATGGAGAGGAGACTAATAGCCTTGGTGCGCTACCACACACACACACTCTGTGAATGTCAATTTCCAACAAGGTCACCTCAAGCAGAGTTGTTATTGCTGTTAACCCCAGCAGGTTCAGCAAAGAGGAGCAGTGGAGCAGAATACCTCTGATGGGCTGAGCCCCTTTATGACGCCCAAGGCTTGGAAATGGGGGTCTCTATCCACAATGCCTCCAGCCACACTGAGCCCAGTTGCTCACGGTTCTTGCCAGTGAGAGGATGAGCGATTCTGACCCAACAGCTGTTACAGTTCTGTAAGTACTCATCACACCAGGGCCAGACCAGGACAGGCCAGGACAGGCCAGGACAGGCTGGGGCAGTGGAGCTGAATGATATTAGCTTCCACATCATGATTCTGACTTGAAGAAAACCTGTGATGGCTTTAAGAGAAATTCAGTAATAAATACGCCACGGTAGCCGAAGCCAGATTGGTGGATTCCGAACTCGATGAATGAATGATCAAATGCATGAAAATTTCAGGGCATCACTCTGCAGGAGAAAGTTTAGAAGCTCTTAGAGGGCAAAGTCTGTGTGAGCCGGGACTTTGATCCTAATATTTAACAATGATTTGTCCGAGATACGAAATGTATGGACATTTGGAGTTAACCTGAATTTGGGATTTGGTGTGTTTCAAAGTAAAGAACCTTGTCAAGGTGGTCCAAAAAAGTAAAAACCAACTTGGACAGTTTGGGAGGATTTTCAGTCACTCTACAGTTGGAAAAGAAACAATGATTACCACATAAATTCAATATAAAATGACATTAGTTCCAGGGTGTATTTGGTCATGAAACAAACAAAATCTACTGTTTTCTCCATAATTTCATTCTTTTGTCTGCAAACAGCCCAAAATCGCAGGATCTGAAGGAACGTCTGTGTTATGTTGAAAAAGAAAATAATTTTTAAAAAAAGTTTTCAAACCTTTTACACAGCCCCCTGAAGTCAATTTTCTAGTATTAAACGTCGTGGAAGCAGATGTTTTCCCTCTTTGTTGGAAGTGAGGCACAACAATCACCGAGCGGCTGCGTCGCGTTCAACAATAAGGCAGGAAAGTTGCGGGGCGGCTTGGAATAACGTCATTGTTAAGCCGAGGCAAAGCTTTTCCTCCGCTGTGAGGCTTAAAAAACGAGTATCGTTAAGAATGGAAGAAAAAAAAAACACCAAAAAGCAACCGTAGCCATGCAAAGGTCGAATACACCCACGAGAGTCCGTACGTGATCTGTCACGGCAACAAAGAGTTTTCCATGACGGAGGGGAAAAGGAGCGGTCTTTACTCGTGTTCTTGAAATATTATAAAGAAGTTAAGAAAATCTAGAGACGTAGGTCCTATTTTTCCAAAGAGCTCGTATCAGTACAAATATCGGTCTTTTCTCATTCTGTCAAGAGGAGCGTGTCGTCGCTCCCCATGGCCTTGTGTGTTCTTTTCTCTCTCTCTCTCTCTCTTTCTCTCCTGACAAGCTATCAGACGTCCCATATCGTTGTCTGAGATGCTTCAAAGCTTCTCTTTCTTTGTCCGCGAGCCATATTTTTTTGCCGTTATTCCGTTTCTACGTTTTAAGATATATATATATTGTAAGTCTAAAATCACGGCCGGAGGTTCACAGGTTTTTACCGAATGTTTAGGGAGGAAACGTTATGCAAGGTCTTTTCCATCTCGATGTTGATTTGTTGCCGCACTTTTGCTGAAACGTGTACTGTGAGCGTGGTACTATTGTGGTTTGCAAGATCCGATACTTAAGGAGCACATTGAGGTTTTTGGAGCTGTCAGAGCACGCTGTTCAAAGTGAGGCGGGCGGGGGGAGAGTTGAAATTTATGGTTGTACAAGCAGACATGCCTTACCATTTTTTAAAAGACTGAAGTGGATTGCTTATTTGGCTTTTGTTACACATTCTTGTATACAGAAAACAAGGATCAAAATAAACGTTTTGTTAAAAAAAACAGGTTTAGTCTCAATTTATTACACTTTATAACTAGAAAAAGTGGTTGTGATATCTGCTTTTTGCATGTTTAAAGGTGAAATACTGTGCTTTTTTGTCACGTTTACTCGTTGTTATGGTGTGATATCATAGGGAGACAAGAAACAAATGCATCCAATAAGACAAAAATGAAACATTTAATATTTAACTACAACTCTGACTCTGAATTTGAATAATTTCTATATTTCTTGGCAGTAGTGTTATTCTTTATGCAGATGCCTTCAAATATGCCAAATACAGAACAAAAGCACAATCTGCATCTAATTAAGCCACATTTTTCTTTTATGCATATGTCGAAATAACTATATTCAATTTCTATGTTCGTTTTCTCACAGGTCAAAAGGTCAAACATCCACATCGTAAACCCAAAGCACAGATGCACTGAAGTTGAAAGCGGCTACAGCACCAGAGATTTGCACATTTTCTGTTTGAATATTCAACAGGGAAGAAAAATAATATCAATTAAATTTGTAGTTCGTTCAGTGCCGTTAAAATGAGATACAGTGAAGTGTCATCGTAGTGAAGACTGGATTCCTGAGATGGATGTTTACGCCAGGTTACTGTCAAAATATGTACACGTCAGAAATATTCTATAATTCCAGTAAATTCACCCAAAATACCACAGTCCAGATTACTGTGGAGGTCCTCTTTCATTCATGCAAGTGAGAAAACGTGAGAGGCTCCACTGAAACCACGCCAGGTTCAATTTCAGACCCTGGTCATGAAATGGATCCCTTTCCTATGCACATGAAAATTAATCAACTCTACTGGGAAGATGGAATGTTTGAGATCATTTGCATCAGGCGTCCACGCACCAGTTTTTAGTTATTTTTTCTCACCAACGAGTCAAAAATACGAAATATTATGTTTCAAAAAGATGTTATTGACAGTATAATGACATAACTTGTCCTTTCTATTTGACTAATTGTTCATATTTTCTGAGATTTAACATGGAATCACCTTCTTTTGAGCAAAGTCCTTGAAATTTAGCAAACATTTCCCATATAATTACAGCAGATCACAAAAGGTCTTAAAATGCTAATAAGTTTTCACAGTACGAAAAAGTACCAGAAATATTTGGCGTGTTTTAAATTATTTTTCAAAGTAAAGCAATGACACAGAACTGAAGAGAAACAACTCAAACAGCGATGAACGGCGTTAGCTGCTCGGGTCCTCAGACTTGTGATGCCCCTTGTCAGGGGATGCTCGGATTAAAAAAAAACAGACAAAGACAAAAAGCTCACTGCGGCGTCGCATTCCACACCGCTGAGAAACTCACTCAAACATCCATTTATTCACTCTCAGACGACAACATCAACGGGGACAGAGCGAAGAGAGCTCGCATTAGAACCAGAATTATTCATGATAAAGCTCCTTTTCTGTCTGAACAATTATTTATGTGCTTCAATTATGAACAAAGTAATATGAAAAGGCCTCCGTAGGAAGTACAAAAAGTTTAGCGATTTCAAAAACACAGCTGGGTTTGTAGGATTGGCTCAGTAATCTTGGATCAGACCGGCAAAACAGCAAAGGGAATTCATTTGGGTTTCGCTGTATGTGGAGGAGATGATGGATGTATGGAGGAAGTATGGATACGGGACTATTAGATTAGATTAGATTAGATTAGATTAGATTAGATTAGATTAGAGAGAAATCACAGAAACTATTTATCCCACAATTTATCTGTTATCTGAAGCGCCGTCACTTGGTCTTTGTCTTCTGTTTGTCTCTGAAATACAGCCACACGGTCTGAGGTACCCAGCTGATCCTATTAGCGTTTGGGTGTCCTTCATAGCTCATAAAACTCTGCCGTGCCTCTGAAAGTAGGCTGGTGTAAATATTAAGGTCTGAGGACGTTGTTAATAGATTCTCTGATGACACATTTCATCCAGCCGCTGATTGTAATTGCTTTATACATGACAAGTAATAGTGCGAGGGCTTTGGAGACGGTGAAAGTCCCCTGAAAATAGAGACCTGTGAAATTAAATCTTGGTTTTCAATTTTCTCTCCCACCAGAGTAAAGCAATTAAATGGATTTAACCCAGAATTGGATAATAAGACATAAATAAGTTTAAAAAAAAAAAAAATAAAGTATCACATTTCTCTGTAAGGAGCATTATTAAACGTTGGCACTTTTTCTTAAATTCTTAAACTGTTTTTGACCAGATGTTGAAGTTTTCTGGGCCAAAAACGCTGCAGTATGGCGTCTGTGTATTTGGAGAGTTTGTTGTTGAGCTTCATGGCTCTGTGCTGATTGGAGGACGGCACTTTGACCTTGGAGTCAAGGTTAAAGTGCCGCGTGAACTTCGTCCTTACTGACAAAACAACGTCGCACATTCATACTCCCAGATTATAATTGGATAATTTATCACTTCCTTGAATAAAGCCATCACTTTAGTTTTCAAAGCCTTTGACCAGCTGAAGTCTTTTTTTGTCTTTCAGTCTAAATGTGAAACATCTGCTCACATGGACATTTGGAGGGCAGATGACTTCACCCGGGCAGTCAAAAATAAGTTTCAAAAATCCTCCATGTGGCCGAGGGTGTCTGGAAGGAGAGTGATGAAGCTGGTAATCAGAGGCTACTGTACAGGAGCAAAACAGTGCAGAGGAAGAGGAAGGAGGAGAGAACGGTACTTTACTGATCCCTGTAGAGAAATGAAACCGCATTTAACCCATCCTAACTATGAGGAGCAGCAGGCAGCACATGCAAACACACACATATTAGCGCCCGGAGACCAATTCCAGATCTTCCGCCAAGTGCCTTGGTCAAGGGCAATGGCAGGAGTGATTAGCCTAACGCACACGTTTTTGTGGGTGGGTGGG
>OMNV01016434.1:0-16440 GCA_900303265.1 Brotula barbata | reverse complement strand
CACGCACACAGCCTTCAGGCCCTCCACAGGAACCAAACACGTCCACCTACGACGCACCTCACTCTACCTCCGCATCACATTCAGCTCACAGCGGTCGTCTTTCCCCTCTTTCTTCCCGTTCCTCCTTTCTCAGGCTGTACGATCCCATCTTTTCCTCTGCTCTTGCCTCAGCCGCTTAAGTAAATGTGCTGGGTGCTTTTATCTGCGTGCCAAATTTACAGCCGAGGGAGCCATTCAGCAGCACAGCTAATCAAACAGGCATTCATCAATTTTTACTTATTTTTCTCATTTCTTACCCCAAACCCAGAACGCTCATAGTTTGCTAAAGAAGCCCAATTATTTGATATTTCTCCACATGGTTAGAATATCACTCTAACTTTATTCAACCTTCACCGAGATGCTCGTGCGCATCCCTCCGTCTCCTTTCATCCTTCCCTCTAACCTGTACGTCCGACCTCCCTTGTCTAACCTCGTCCGTCCTGACGTCCCTGCTTCCCAGCTTCAGCCACAATCAGATACACCTTTCAGCAGCCCTTTGATGTTCACACCAAGCGTCCACAAAGTTTCATTTTCCTCTCAACGGCAAATCAGTCCAGTTCAATCAAAGCCAAACACCAAATTCACCCACTCATAATCGACTCCAGGTAACGGGGCGCAGGATGAACTCCTCCGTGTCTGCCTTTCTAACCCCACGTGTTACTCTGTCCTCTGTTGCTGTGTTCTGCTGCCATTTATTGGATAATGTCATTAACTCCCATTAAAGTAAAGCACCTACCAGCTATTTTCATCATGTTAATGAGCCGCTAATTAAAACGCACAAAATGAGTAATGATTAAGGCCTCATAGCAAGACACACCTGAAAACATCTCATCATCCCAGGCCTCCGTATTACACACACAGGATGTTGGTTTGATTCCCAACAGCCATCAGAGGTCTTTTCGCTTTGCACTCCTAACCTTTTCCAATTTCCACCATTTCCACACTTTGGGGTCATGAACCCCCCAGATCTGACCATACTATGTCCATGTAGATCCACATTTGCTGGTCTCCTTTGTAGACCAACATAAAGCAACAGCAATCATAAAACTCCAGTCTTGGGACTTTTATTGATGTACAAACATGTATTGCATATTTACATAACAGTAAAATTCTCACTGTCCTTGAAGATTCTTCACACTCAATGAGTGTATAATTCTATAATCTGACGTCGTAAAGGTCACATTTACACTTTTCATTTCAATGTGATCTGTGAATAGAAGTGTTTCCCATCTATGAAAAACAGATATTAAATATGTAAATATGGGCCTAAACAAGCGACAAATATATGATTTGCAAAGCAGAATAAGATAAAGACGACGTCCACAACTCTCTAAAGCTGTACGGTCTCCAAATGCAGGCTGCTGGGTAGCCAGGTAGTGTTGTTATGGCAACATGCTTGTTATTGAATGCTTTAGAAAAAGGTCACGGTGCGACTGTCTCTGAGAGGAACAGCACACATTGTTCTTATTCACTTCACTACTGTGCTGAGCGCCATGTGCAAGGCTAAAAGCAACGTGATGAGAGAATTACCATGCAAGACTCCTGTGTCTGTGCACTTACTGAAAAACCCCGGCCGTCTCTGCGACTGTGACAACTGTGTTCATAAGGTCAAATATTATTAACGCTGATGTCTGGTCAAAGCAGTTTGAAATGGAAAACATATTTTCCTCAGGGTTTATCTTGTCTTAGTTTGTCATCCATAATGGTACGGTGTTTTAGGAAAAAAACATTTTAGTGTATTACTGCAGTATCTTAATATCTCTTCTTGAAGGGCCTGGGTCCATGTCTTCAGGGGGCTGCCCGAGGTCGCTCAGACCGTCCGACGTTTAACTTTCTGTGAACCTTTGCATCGGACGCAGCTGGGATTAAGGAAAAGCTGGGTGGAGCTCGCAAAACTGAAAAGTGCTGACTTATCAGACTCGAGCATCTTCAAATTAAAAAAGTAAATAAAGTTTGAGCTCAGTGCTGAACACCGAAGTTATTCTTAGTGCAACGCAGTGCCAAGTAATTTAACGAGCCGTAAAAAAACGGATCAGCCCGACGCGGCTGTCATGCTGCAGACATCAAGGGATCCAATTTGGACTGAAAGTTGATGTTTGAGGAGGTTAAACATCAACTTACTGTTGTTGTGTAATGGATGTAGCGCTGCAGAGAGGCCTGCGTAAATCTCTGAGAGAGACACGGTGATGGACAGAGATTGTCAGATACTATAAACAGCGGACGGGCGCAACAGAAAGACGTTATGTGTCTTCCAGCTGCTGTCGGATACTCTCACAGTGCTCAGCCTTTGTCTGTCACTCTGATGTTCCCTCTGCGCCCCTCGCAGCAGAGACAAAGCCACAGCTCACAGCTATGAGTAAGCCCACTATAAATGTCCTGTGTGGGGGAGACGGCACAAGTGACTCTAGATCTGAGCCGCTACCTGTCAGATGGAATCAGAGTACCACGGGCTGTACACCGCAGGCTCATGTGGTCGCATTGTTTCAGGCTCAGCTGATGTAAATCCAATAGAACATTCCTACATTTGAATTCAAACGGACCATAAAAAAATCAGGGCCTAAAAAAAAGGGACCTGTAAATAATAATTATACAATATTTGTTTTTATTTTTTTGCTGAATGTTTTGCTCTAAAGATTAATAAGTGTGTATCTAATCCCTAAATACTTCATTTTTTCTTGGCTTGCTTTGTTTTGTTCCCCTGCTTTCATCGGCGTCTTCCAACTTGTTCTTCTTCATCACCCGAGTTGAACCAAATGAGCTTATTAAGTCTGTAAACAAATTTCCAACGTGGAGCCCAGATGTTTATTTATGTTAGCCAATGTTCAGGTGACAAAAGGATGACGTGTTCCCTTTTTGTCACTGTTTTCTTGTTTGGGTCTTCTCTGTCTCTCCTTCCACGATCCTCTGTTTTTCCTGTGTTTTTCTGCTTCTCCCACCCTTCTCTCTTTGTGTGAGTGTGTGTGTCTTCCCTTTGTTTGAGTTTCCTTCTCACACACCTGATCCTCACCGCCCATCATCTAAGCTGTTGTCACTTACTCATCTGTTCTCTTTTCCTCTCTCTCAGATTGTTGTGCGTTATCAGACACATGCTTTTTCTTGTTGTACTTTTGTAATCCCAGATCTAGTCTAGTATAATCTAGTTGAGCCTTGCTTTGTATTTTTTGCCAGATTCCAGCCCTGACTGGTTTTTGAATGTTCTCTCAGTCTAGTCCTTGCAGTGTGTTAGCCTTGACCAGGTTGCCTGCCCACGTATGGACGTCATCTGATTAAAACCCACAATATTTGTTGCAGCTACTCTGCTGTTTGTTCCTGAGCCACTCATGACAGTAACATGAGTGTAAGATTTGGGATTCTTACATTCTTTTAACTGTTCAACAGGTATGTGAGTGGTCGTCCTTCTGCCTTCTTGTTGTATGATGGGCAATCTTATTTTATTCTGTCATCACCCTGTAACTGATTTTTAATCAAGCCAACTGTGGACTGCAGTCTCCTTCCAGACTGTACACTTCAGCATTATCACTTGGAGTTCACTCATGTAAGTGATTCAATTTGAATCTATAAATTTTAAAAATCAGCTCTAAAGCTGACAGATGATCAATGAGCCAATAAACTAAGTGAGTGTTGTGCCTCATAATCGTGGCGTGCATGAATACTGTGTTTGGCATTGGTGGGTGATTGGATTACATTAGGAAATAATAAAATGACAAACTCACTGGATTTCATCCCACCATTGATATGACAATGTTAGCAAGATATCTATCTATCTATCTATCTATCGATCTATCTATCTGTCTGTCTATCTGTCTGTCTATCTGTCTGTCTCTCTGTCTGTCTATCTGTCTTTCTGTCTGTCTGACAAGTCAGGTGGTCTAGGAGCACTGCTAAGGCCAGCTAATGAAAACCTGTGATGAACCACTACAATGCAAAATTTGCACATCGCGGTGTACATTATTTCATTTACTTTGACCTTTTATTGTAAATTGTGTAAATAAAGTGGGAAAACTCCTTCAGGTGTAATTTGTAAAGTGGATTTCGTGTACAGGGGTGCAGTGCGGACCGATGAGCTGAAGTCCTCAGATGGGTTGGCTGTACTGCAACAAACTGCGGGTGATTTATTCCACCTGTCAGCTGAACAGGTTGGATGCTAGCATGCGATGTTTTCAAGTACAGCAGATGCCTGATTTCACATATGGTGAGTCAGGGACCAAACCAGGAAGCCTCAGGTACCAGCAGCTGAAGAAGGAGGCCGTTCAGGCTTGGATAGCTTGAGGGACTCGACTCTGCAGGCAAAAAAGGGGCAGCGACAGCAGATGCCGAAGCAAAATCCAGAGTTTGGGAGGAATTCTGAGAGGCTTTGAAGAAGGACTGAAGAGGCTACGGGTAGTCATCGGAGGAGGGGAAAGAAGGACAGCCGTCTGCTCAGCAAGGACAGACAGTCTCTAATCCAGACTCGGCACAGCGTCGAGAGGAGGAAGGAACACTTTGAGGACCTCCTGCCCCCGATGTGGCTGTCCTTAGAGGAGGCAGGTCTGGAAGAGTCTTGGGGATCAGTGTCTATTACCTTGGCAGAGGTCCCTGAGGTTGCTTGAAAGCTCCTCTGTGGCAAGGTGCCAGGAGAGGATGATCCATCCAGAAATGCTGAAGGCCCTGGATGTGGTGGGGGTGTCTTGGCTGACACGCTTTTTAATTTGGCACAGACATCAGTAACAGTGTCTTTGAACTGGCAGACTGCGGTGGTGGTCCCTATTTTTAAAAACAGTGGATGGGACGGGCCTGTTCCAATGTTTGGGGAATCACATTACTCAGCCTCCACAGAAAAAAAAACAATGCCGAGGTGCTGGAAAGACAATTGTTGAAGCCCAGATTCAGGAGAAACAACACATTTCCTGTCCTGGCTCTGGAACAGTGGACCAGCGTGTCTACAGGTGTTTTATGGATTTGGAGAAGGATTTTGATTGCCTTCCCAAAGGTTTTCTTTGGGAGCTGCTGCAGGAATAACATGTTCATTAGGTGGTTTGTTCATGGTGTAGTCAGACTCCAAAAGGTTTGTGCCTTGTCTCCTCTGTTGTTCAAGGTTTTCATGGCCAGGATACCGAGGCATAACCGTGGTGTGGAGAGTGTTCAGTATGTTGACTTACAATAAGTGGACATCGCTCCTATTTGCAGTTAAAATCCCTTCGGCCCCATCAAACTATTATTTGAGGTTTTCAGCTGAGTGTAATGCAGCTGGGATGAGGATCAGCACCTCTAAACTGAGGCCTTGGTTCTCTCACAGAAAAAGATGGCTTGACCCCTACAGGTGAGTGGAGAGCATCTGCCCCAGGTGGAAGAGCTCAGGTATCTCAGGGTCGTACTCATGAATGAAGGTTTGGGCTACGGGTAATGACCAAAAGAATGAGATCACGGCTACAAGCAGCTGGATGCTCTCTCCGTGATAGGGGGAGGACTTCCATGAACCGGGAGGACCTCAGAGTACAGCCTCTGCTGGTCAGATCTCTTGTTGATGCCCCCTGGACACCTTTCTTTTCAAGGTGTACAGGGTACGTCCAACTGGGAGGAGACCCCGGTGCTGACCCTGGACATGTTGGAGGGATTACATCTCTCTGCTGGCCTGGGAACGCTAGGAAAGGATGGAGGAATCAGTCAGGAGAAAGACTAGGGGAAGTAGTTGGGTAAGGGAACGTCTGCTCTGTTAGCCCTGTTGCCAACGCAACCCTGACCAGGATTAAGTGGGTTAGAAAATGGTTGGATGGATGTATATATAATAATCTTTACTTATAGAGCACTTTTCTACACCAAAGTTACAAAGTGCTTCACACAAGGCAGATAAAAACAATTAGCAAGCAAATAAACCAGCGAAAGGGCAGAGAATGACGGTCGAGGAGAAACTGGAAAGGCTCTCCAATGAAAGCAGGTTTTAAGAAGGGATTTAAAAAGAGGTCACGGATTCGGCAGACCTCATTTTCTCAGCAGCTCATTCCATAGCTTAGGGGCTCTAACTGAGTACGCTCTGTCACCTCCAGTTTTTAAGTCATGCCCCACGAACAGATAAAAGACCTCCGCCCGAGGTCCTGCTGGATGCGTATTGGGATCTAACGCCTGTTTAGGCAGTACGAAATTACCGACGTTGCTCCACGTTAATAATAGCACCAGAATCTGGGAAAATACACGTAAAGTTAAAATGTATAATTAAGTATATATGTATGCACGAGTAGACTAAACGTCTGTGAAAACAGAGAATGTATGAGAGAGTAATTAATTATGGCTTGTTTGGCACCTCATATTGTAACCTGGTAGGTAGGAGAACTCACACACACACAAACAGAAACACACTCTTTTAATAACATTAAATGGAAAACGTATTAAGAGCGACTCAAGCTGTGTCTGGATGTCTCTCTGACGTGTGGTTTAAGCCGGTGTGAGCTGCCAAATTGAGGATAAGTATTGTCAAAGCACAGCCCCTTTCAGCTGGAGTCCACCCCCATGCAGTCAGTACATGGATAAGTTCCTCTCAAATCTGTGCCTGCTCTGAGCAAGGACAGAAACAACAGAGCAGCGTGCGGGACACATGGATGGCAGATGTGCTGACAGGATCTCGGTGACCAGAGCCTGTTCGCTCCAGACGCTGGGCTTATGTCGCGGTGGGCTCTGGTGACTTCTGTACCGAGTGCAGCTCCTTTACTTCCTGCTGCTATAAAGAGAGCCGTGAGCCCTGTCCGTCAACTGGTGGTAAAGAATGCTAATTTACAGAATCTTTGTCCTTTTATTTGAATCATGACAGATAAAGAACAGATAGAGAAGTTTCCTTTATCCTTTCAGACGACCAGGACAATTGTACTCCTGAGTTAATCAAACTTTTGAGGGTTTTTTTAGACTTATTTTTATATTTGTAACAGAGAACTGAAAAGGAAAATGATAAATTGCACTAAACAAAAATACACGAGAATCACAGCTTCTCGGTTCATTCTTTCGCCCGCATCCAACAGGCAGCAGGCAGTTAGACACACCTGTGTCTAATTAACACCTAAGCTGCAGCACCATGTGCACCACGCAAACAAACACACAAACAAGCACCTGAAACAAATCCCACTGCCACAGCTATGAACTGATTTGGAATAGGAAGGTGGGAATGACTTTTACATTTTGGCCTATAATGATCAGACATAGAATAAAAAATGGATTTTTTTTCCCCCCTGCATTTCTTACAGACTCCAAATCTGCCACATCAGCATTGGTATCTCCCCAGATTTTTGCCATTGTGTTTTTTTCCCACATCTCATCCTGCAATTTTATCTCATTTGTCATAACTTCAATTGCAGCCCGGCTGTATAATATGTTGTAGCTTTGTCTTTGTTATACTTTTATGTTTTGCTATAATGACTTACAAAGCTGGGTGGGGGCGGGGGCACATTCTTGAAAAGTAGTATCACTACTTGTGCCAAAGAAAAAAAGAAACCTTGACCAAAGTCGATGGTGGCGCTATGACAATGGTTGAATTCTGTCAGCAGCTGTGCAGCTGGACACGGTAGAATAACATGATTTTCATCTATCTTTTATTCTTTGTTTGGCCCTTTTTGACCCGTCATTAAATAAAGATTGATTATGTTCATGTTTTTGTGCCTGCCTTTGAGTTCTCACATTGACAGAAGAGGACATTGGAGGTCAGCATTTTATTCATGTAGGACGTGAGGGATGCTAACAGAGATATATGGATGAATTGAACATGGAAAACATGCTGCTGCTACATAAATGTCATCTACAGCACACTCACAAAGTAATCTGATATTCCTCTCTAAACAGTGCAGGTACAAGGATTCCATCCCAAATACGTGTCCTGTTTGAAGGTTAGCTCGCACTGACGCCACTTGTGTACAACAAAACATTATGTAGGACTTTATTTTGTTATTCTAAATGTGGTCTGTTTCTTTTTGTCTGTAGGACACTCGGGGCAAGGCTTCTGTTTTCTTTTTGCGATGCTCACTCCCAGAAAATTGTATAACTTCTGATTCAAGTGTTCTCGGGGACTTATTTTGTTTGTGTACTGATGTAATTTGTTCTGAAGCAGGTATTCTGCCGTTATCAAATCTGAGCTCATCTCACATTCTGCTGCAAATTACTTGGAATTAGATTTATTATCGGATAGGAGCCACAGGAGTTGTACATCTGGGGGACCTTGGTGGAGTTTGGCACTCTCTGAGAGCCCTCTAGTTTCTATGGTAACATTTTCTAGAGTTTGTCTGGTCGGGACAGGTACACAGGTATGTACAATGATAAATACTTAATTATATACAAATCACGCACTGCGTTATCCCCAACCCAGTTATAAATTTGTTGGACAAAGACCCCTCTAATTGCATACAATAACTCCACAAAAGGTTGAGGAGATTGAAAAGTCAAAATGGTGCCAAACAGGAAAATGACATGAAAAGGCGAATGACAGTACTTTGATATATGATTCAGCCCAAACCCTGAACGTCCAAATCATAGCAGCTGCAGAGTCGGAGAGAACAAAGTCACGTCCTTAACAAATGGGCCCAGCGGGGATAGTTCATTGTATGCCTTGTATCTTCTCCACCCCTGCCATTTGCATGACAGTCCACATTCCTCTTGTTCCAAACTCCAGGCCAAAGGGGGAGGAAGACTCTCCCAGTGGGACACTCAACAAGCAGCTGTGATTGAAATGACAGATAGCATCATACTGGAAAGTCATGGATCTTCCTCATCTAATCAATACACGTAATAAGAGCTATGACACCTCCTTCTCAGTTCCTCCTCGCTATGAGCCTCCTCTGATCGATGGCTCTTCACAGCTCTACAGTATGTAATGGTCTTCATTCTTCTGAGCGGGGATGTGTTGGATGTCACGCTGGGAGCAGAGCTGCAGCCTGGCTGCACAATGTTGATATGAAGCAAAGAGGACGGCACTGTTCTTCATCGAGTGCCTTTAAAGACAAGTTTTCTCTCTAGTTTCGACCAATTTGGAGGAAATAGTGTAGAGAGCTCTCACGGACCGTGCGATTGAGTGACAGCATGTATTGATTTGACGATACCTGCAAAGCCTGAGGCTTGAGCGGTATCAACGCTTGAACCTGACAGATCAAACCCTCAAACCAATCAGTAGAGTTTTCTACAGGGAGCCCGTAGCTTTGGTTGGAATATGATGAACTAAAGCCCCTGCCTCTAACGGGCAGTGTAAATCTCATGATGTACAACATATACATAGAAATTCTTCTGCTCTCGCTGCAGTCCCATCAGATTTCCTGCACAATGAACATTGTAAAACAAGCAAAATCAGCGATCGATGGAAGCGGCTGGGCTCAGTCGACCTCCTCATGGATCAGCTGCCCGGGAGCACGCATTCTATAAAACCAAACGTTTGTCCGAGCGCTTGCCGAGGAAGAAATGTCCATTTTCCTTCGGGTGCTCAGTGTCGTTCATCTAATGCAGAGGGCAGTTTGTGTGTGAGCGTGTACTAAATTTGATTTGGTGCATGCTTTTGGTTGGCTTATTGGTTTATTCCCGTGACACGCAGCAGGTGGATGAGTCACAGCAGAGTGACCTTTTCGCTTCATAATGCCCGGTGAAATGTAGTGGGAATTTCCAGCCCCAGACAAATGTAGGTCTGAGGGTAAAACTGGTCAAATCACTGTTCAACAGTCTTGAATATCCCAAAATGAAGGAAAAAAAACTACAACTGGAGTCATTGTGTTGCTGGTCTTTTTTCATTTTTACACCTAAAGTGGACTGTTATCAAAGCTACAGCTGTCCACTTCGAGCATAATACTAAGGAATCATTAGGATTACATACAGAGAACTCCTACGATAAGCACAAATCACAGCTACCTCAGGCAAGAGGGCCGGGCTGATCTGAAGATAGAGATTAGATAGAGATAAGGTAGAGATAGGAAACTGGCACCACTCAGCTATTCAAGCTCTTTGTTGACCAGGGAGCTTGTAGAGTCCGGGTACCAGTGCCCATTTAGCAGACATTCAGTCTACAGGATGCTTGGTTGGGGACCATCGATGTGTGGGCCTGTAAAGCTCCTTGAACACATTGTGGGCCGTATTCATAAAAGATACAATCAGCTCAGTGTCACTATAAGAGCAAAAGGTCACAAGAATGTTTTCTCTCATTCATTGCGTGAGTTTCTGGTCTTTTTACTCTGTTTCTCTGTCCTGCTGCCAGTTTTCCCTAATTTGCGTGTTCCTTAAAGCAGACAAACACACTCAGAATAAGCCCTGCTTCAGGCTGAGGCCACCTATGACATATCTGCAGCACTTAATCTCTTAATTCTCCAGACTGACTTTCTACTTCAAAGTACCTCTTCCTCCGATGTAAGTTTCGGTGTTTCACATGAGCCCCGTCGGTGCGCTGGGACTCCTGGCGGTGTCGGTGCTTTGGTCTTCACAGTTTGCCTCTCATCTTGACGCCGCGTTAGCGAGATCATAGGTTCATTGTGATTCACGGCCGCCTGCACCGCGGCCACAGATTTTTTGGTTATGGTAATCGTTGATGCGTTTTAAAAACATGGCCCTGTGTGCGACATTAGGCTATGTGATGAAACTTGAACAGATGTGCTAATTTAAAGCATGACCAGCGTCATCGGATACCTGTGCTGACCTCAGGCTTCGACTCATCATGTTGCAACATTAGGCCGTTTGTGTTTGTCTATTCATTAATCTATACCCGTTAAGATTCCAACCGAAATAAACGAGGCACCGCGTCTTACAGCACAAGTCGCACAGGCAGATTGATGAACGGGTGTTTTCTATCTCACTGAAGACCTACTGATGTGTCAGCCGGTATTTTCAGAGAAGGATTATCCACAAAACTCTGACAGCCATCTCAAGAGTCAGGCTTATTCTAAACCTCTAATTTATCTCCTGAATGCGCGGGGGTTGTGTGGGGAGACACGGAAACCTGTGAAAATCTTTATCTGTTGCATACAGGGTTTTAGCTTGGATGAAGTCTTGATCGTTTGCCTGACTTACACTGGAGCAGCAGTGATTGTTTGGGGGGTTTTTTTCTCCACGTTGCTAATGAGATATTCAGCTCTGTTTCAGTTTGGATTCTCCGATTTGATTTGGACTGAAGCTTAAGTCTTTTCCAATAGCACCAAACTGAGTTTAGCAGCTTTAACTGTAGTTAAAATCCCTCATCAGCCTGAAGGATTATGTAGACCCAGTTAAAGAATTCCTTTTCTATTCTTCTGCCTTCTTAGCCATCTGGAAAATAACCACGGCTTGAAGATCATTTTGCTCCCTAGAATCCTGTGTTGGTTTGATAGTGGATGAGGTTAAGTAGCCATTCTCCTATAAAGTTTTCCCAGTAAAGGCAGCTGCCCTTTTGTTTTTGGAGCTCTAATTGTCCCTCTCAGTTGTCTCTGGATGCAGACTGCCTGCTGTCCGCTGCTACAATAAGCTCCCGTTAATCTTCCTTACAACCTCCATTAAAGCCACGGCCACTGCACCCGCTCCCTTTGTCACACCCACGACTATATTTTCACTTAATATATTATTGTTTTTCTGCCGCTCACATTCATGGATTCTCTTCGTTTCACAGTTTCGCTGTGCACATTTATCCACATCCACATTTACAGATGTTCAGATGAGTAAAAACAGAAACAACTTACTGTATGTTTCTTATGGATGGATGGATGGATGGATGGATGGATGGATGGATGGATGGAATATATTTTTTCCAGGAGCGCTTTCTATTAGAGACGATCCCTTCCAGTCAAACTCAAAGCAATCGTACATTCTACTACAAGCAATTTCACGTCCTTCATATGTGCTCACTCAAGCGCTCCCTCATCATTTTTGAATAATTTAATTTCATAATAACTATTGGCAGCTTAAAATATAGAGGCTGGCATCAGCTTCCCAAAGATTCACACAGAATTAACAGGCATTTGATATGACAGTTAATCAGTGCGGTATGTTAAATGCTGAGAAGTCTACCAAATATAAAAATGATGTCCCGTCAGCCTCCTGCTGCTGTAGGATCCCTTCCAGAGGTCTGACCATTTCCAATCATGATGTTCTCATATGTACGTTTCTTTAGGTAGAAGCGTCTGCTCAATGCAAATTGTAATTGTAACACAATCGTGCTTTTTCCACATCTATTGTGTGAATTTGTACATTAAGACAAAGATCATTTTCCTGTCGAGAATGACAAATGTCCAATCCAGAGTGTTCCGAGGCAGCTGCTATTTTTAGTGTGTTTCGTCACTATTCCGCATTAGTTATTTTCAACAGTGCAGTGCCTGATATATAATACGTTCACAATATTATATTACCATCCTATCATCGTATTACATACCATAATATGGTCATCATTGTGCATCATTCATCAGAAAAAGCTGCTTGTTGTGCCCGTTGTGTATGGAGCAGCAAACCTCAGTGTGTGATGATGATGTACAACGGAGATGAGTCTGCTAAGAATCACCTCAGGGAATCACAACAAGGCATCCGTGCGGAGGTTCTCCATCTGTTCTAATTACCCACTATATGCTTTTATAAGGGAACGTATGCGAGAATGTAAGAATCATCACATCGTACGCTGGAAATCTCAGTTCACAACTCTGTGAAAGTTCACCGCTGTCAGCAAGTTCTCTTCCTCTGGGAAAGAAGGACAAAATACTGAAATACACACAGAACTGGTTTGGTGCAGTAAACAAACAATCGCTGATGACACTTTTATACAACTCTTCGTCATATGTCCAGTAATGTACAAGTCTCTTTTACACTCCTTCCTAATGGTCCTGCTCCTCTGAGTGGTCAGCGTGCTGTTAGTGCTGCGTATCAAGTAATCAATATGACTGCAATTGAGTGAGATTTTGTTATCTTCCTCCAGATATCTAACGCCGTATTGAACTGCTGAAAATCGTTGATCATTGACCCATGATCATCACTGGTGGATGCATAAATATTGATCCAGCATCACTGTATAATAAGTGAAAATCTTCGTATCAAGGATGAGCCAACATCCAATATCGCTGTCGGTTTTATGACACCAACGTGACATGTTCTATAGTTTTAGTACTTTTCCCTCCATAATTGCTATCCACGCCTGATTACTTTGGATTAACATTACATTTAATTTAATTATTGTATCATACTTATTATTTGATCTGGTCATTTGATTCCGGAACAAATCAAATAAATATTTACATTCCTAATATGCTGTATTCTGTGTATTTACATTCTTGTGCTGGTTTAAGCATGTACACAGACAGGAATCAAACGTGCAGCAGAGTCACTGATGAACCATTAGTGTCTCTTAATGACCTCCCAACATCACAGATTTGAAATCAAGAGCACAGTTAATTGATTCAACTCTGACATATGATCTGCAAACAGCAGTAAGTTGCCATTGCAGAGAAATGAACCACAGACAGAGATGGAATCCAAGCGAGCTGCAGCAGTAAACAGTGAAATCCAGCTGGAAGATATTTGGCATGACAACTTTTATTTTGGCTTCGCGCTGCTTTCAACAAAGGCGTGTGGTGGAAGCCAGGATTAGTAACAATCCGCACGAGTGGCTGTGGGATTACATCAGAAAACAAAAAAAAAGACAATACTCTTTACTGCACCGTTTCTTCTCGCTCTTAGTTGAACCACCGTTTTAGCTCACTTCGTGTCATTATAATGTGCTCATTTGTAATGGTGCCCTTAAAAGCACATTCATGTTTCACTGCTGTCTGTAATTGCCTCCACTGTCTGCGCTGACCCACTCACTGCTGCGTAATGACCCTCCTTTTATGCATTTTACCCACTCAGCCTGTCTTGCTGGATGCCGTTTCCACAAATACAGAGCAAAATGAGCAGGTATGTGACATTATGTTTGTCTGTAAAATGTTCACCAAGGGCTTTGGTGACGTCTCCAACCAGTCCAAACTGGCAACCAGTTTACAATGTCGTTGTTTTTTTCTTCCTCGAAGTGTCACATCCATTGTATCCGTGGAAACGGTTGCTTCATGTCCTTCGGAGGCTCTTTAATCATTAGCACAGATGACTTTGAAGGTTGAAGTCATCATAATTGCCATTGCCTCTCTTATTCATTTTGTCTATGGATCTGTCGTAGCGCCCACTGCTGGCGTGATATAGTCCCCCCACATGTCTACCTTTGCGTTAATGAGGATACGAGGATGAAAGTATAAAATGTATCCTCTTATTTACTAACTCGCATTTATCTCCCCAAAATGATTTTTACAGCACCAAATGTCTCATTTCCGGCAGAGCGGGGTGTTTAAAATGAAAAGGTTTTATTGCAACGAGTGTTAAAGTATCCAATTGTGCTCGCTTTTTTTTAATTATTGAAATTTGCATAATAATTGCTTCTCAGCACTGTGGAGTTATTAAGACTGCCCTGTATGGCAGCATTGTGATTTTTGTTTGATTATCTCATTAATCTTGTACTGAAGTAGAATGTGTCATCTACTTCAGTGCTTTAATAAAGTCTATTTTTTTACAATCACCACTTCAGTCATCGCAGTACAGAACACCTGATTTTCCTTCATCCCATAAAAACAGTTTCCTCAGAAATCGTGGATGAGGAATTCTACATAATCATGGATGTCAATGTATGTAAATTTTGCAGACCTTTTTAGGTGAAAAAGTGCTGCTCTGTGTTTACGTGGGGGCTGTTCTGAGGTTCTGCACGTCTGACAGAACAAATAATATCCCGATTTTGCTTGTGGTCTGCAGTATCAGACCACAAGGGTCTTGTTGGCCTAAGCATTACAAATGTTTGGTGGATTATACTCTCTATTGATCGTTGTCTTAAAGGTTAGAATACCTTGACCACAGTCCTGATCAAGCATCAATTAAACTTCTTTGTTTTTTAATTAAAGCCTTGTCAATAAATACAGGAATTTAACAATTGCTTAATTAATGAGCCCATTTTTTAAAAACAGGCCTGTAGCACGTAACGTTGAGAAGATCGAGCAGCTGACAGGGGGAACAGGGACTTTGGAAAGAAAATAGAGTCGGGGAATAATGAGCTGGCAGCACCTCTGTCTGCCTAGAAAACAGGCATCATTTTATAAATCCAGAACAAAAATGGGTGCACTTCCATATGGAGCGACGAATGAAAAGGGTAAAATGAAGTCATTTCTCACCACAAAAATACCAGCGTGCCGCTAGACTGCCAGCGACAGGCACTCAGTGGACCTTTACTCATAGGGCAGAGCAAGGTCAGTGTAGCACGACGCTGTCTGTCCTCAACCACACGGTGACTCTCTATCAACGTGCTCTACAATCAGGCTTAAGTTGTAGAAGCAATAGTGTTTTCCAAGTAGACGATGACTTAAATTCCTCTTAAAATAGCCAGAAAAACAACACTAAACCTGACTAAGGACGAAACAGCATCTCCACACTCTGATCCAGCACCTCATAAACAATCCAATCTGTAAGACGGGGCCGTGTCAGAGGCCTGCGACTCAGTCAGTGTGATCTGATCTCACAGGCAGAGGACTCCTGCTGCCATCTTCATGGGGCTACAGCTTCATTAACCCGCCATCACCTCCATGCTCAGGACCACACAGGGCTGATTCATGTTAAAGTCCATTTCATTATTTTCTCCTTCATCGTCGGGTTTTCATTACTCAGCCGTTAATGCCGGATCATTGTCGTTAGGTTTGACAGACCTGCAGGCTTTTGATACGAGTGACACGGTGGCGTTGATATTGAAATAGTAGGTGCCACATACTGTATTTCCAGCCCTAATGTACACTTATGAGCTCAATCAGCCGTGCTGTAATGTCTACAGGACGGGGGGAGAGCACGCACATCAGCTACTGATATGTAGTGATGAATTATATTAGTGTCAATTATCAGGGAGCAGACAGCTGTGGAGAGGCTTTTATGTCATTTTGTTCCTGGAGTCGGTGATAATGACAGTAGGCTGAGAGATGTTCCTGTAAAACGGTCACAAATGAAATAACACTGTCATTGAGATAAGAAAATTAATGAAATGATGACATAATGAGAGTCACGTAAAAAACATTTCAACACAATTTTCGTTGTACCAATTCAGATTTTTTTTTTCTCCACTTTTTTTCTTGAACAATGCAAAACTGGAGTGGCTCCCTGAGACGGTGGGCTGATTGGTAGTCCCACTGCAGGAGACGGGCAGTGAGTGAGTTTCCAGCGGCCACTTATTCTCATCCACACAGGCTGTCACGGACAGATGTGTTGATATGTCTGAGTCTCTCAAGCGTCTCACTGCTCCACAATTCTCGGCCCCCACTGAGTTTGAAACAATTCTCTGGGACAAGCTTAAATAGGTGTGGATTTGTTAAGTGGGCAAACAGAGCACAGAGCATTTTGGAGCGAGAAGAGGATGCCGCATCAGTCACAGAGCTTTAATTCAGAGTGGCGGCTTGTGACAGAGGCAGG
>OMNV01016433.1:0-17908 GCA_900303265.1 Brotula barbata | reverse complement strand
CCCGAGCTGGCTGAGTCCCCTCTGGTCAGACTTCTCTTCATGTTACCTCAGATAAGCCCTTTAAGCGCTCTCTGCATCTGAAGTCACACACATGTCGACCCTCCTGGCCCGCCCTCTGTTTTTTTTTTCTCACAAGTGGTCCGGTCGTCATTCTTTAACTGCAAAAAGGCCATTTTTATTCTTCATTTTCCTTAAGCTTGCTGATGATTGATTAACATTGAACTAAGGCAGCGTTCTCTTTGAAGTGCACAACGCCGTTTTGTCCAATGTCGAGGCAAGAATGAAAAGTAAGTGGCGCGGTGTCTCTTCACGGTTTGCTTTGATGGTGTAGTCGCGTTTCTTCTGGCCAATAAGAAAAAGCATCGCATCAGCAGTCCTCTGGGCTCTGGACGTACACTGTACATATTTTATCTTTGAAGAGGTGTACCCAATTTTGATCAGCCCACCAAGGAGTGGGCGCTCCCCAGGGCATACGAGGCGACATTCTCTGATTCCGTTTCAGTGTCTGTGTTCATAAAACAGCCTCCGTCTGCTGTATGTTGTTAAAGTTGCAGTCAATCTAAGAACTGCACCCTTTTCTGAAAACGTCTACTATCTTATAGAGTATTTTCTGGATTGAAGCCTTATGGAGGACCTAAAAGTCCATTGCTCCATCTGCAGAGTTTTTCCGCCACAAGGGTCACGAAGGTTAACAGCATTCGCGCACACCTGCTGGTTTTTAATGAGGAGGATTAGCAGATATGGCTGCTCTGTGTTCACATGATCCACCATCCATCCACAGGTCTGAGCCCACCGTGGTGCCCACAGCTGTGGGAACTTTACAACAGAAAGACCACAGGTTGTCAGTGGGGTTTGTTAAATTGTTAACATCCCTTTAAAAGCCAATCGCAGTAAAATGTCCATTATAAACTGAACGGTACATTAGCTGCACCTTGTGACTGCTGTGTTGAATTAGCACTGCTACTTCCTGCTCCGAAGTCAAAGGCCAGCGCTCTGCTTAGCTACGCGTCTCCCTCGTTTCACGTCACACGCCGACGACATGAATGCACTCTCTAGAGCTAACGTTTTAAATTAAACTCAAGTTTGTATCCTCTGTAACACAAAGGAAAGGGTTCTATTACTGACAAGGAAGAGCCACTCTGAAAACTGGCCACAAATAAAAAGCAAAGCTAAAGCAAAATGTACCCTTGAAAGAAAAGGTTCTAACTGTGTGAGGGTGCAAAGGAGGAAAACAAGACCTTAGGTGAGCCCCACACTCTGACAGCACTGCTGTTACATTGTAGTTTTGTGTGGAGGAAGAGGGCGAAGCGATGGAACGCGGTGATGAGGATGAAAGGAAGAAGTCAAGTGTGAAAGCTCTTTTAGCCCTTCCCACCTATTTCCTTTGTTGAGACGGTGATAGCATAAGCAGATGTCAAGTATCAGTGAGGGAAAAGCCCCCACTGTGATTAGAGGAAAGGGGGTGGTTTATAGATGGGAGAGAATAGAGCGGCCTTCTTGGTTCAGAAATAATAATAATTATAATAATAACAAAAAATATCAGTCACACAAAACGAAAAACAAAACAAGAAAAACAATGTGCAAACTTCTCTCATATAAATAGACTACAGTCAACGCATTGTAGAGCACCGAGGGACAGAGGAGGAGGTTAGGGTGCTGTGTGTGTGTCTGTATATGTATCCGACTAGTACCGGCATATACGCATGTACTACCACATGTACTACGAGTTATGGGCGTGGGTACTGAGCACAGAGATTGGAGACAGATGGATCACTGGAAGGAGGGTCGGCTTAGGGGGATGGGGTTTTGTCTAAGGTCCATCTAAAGTTCAAATACAGCATCCTCCAAAGTCAGAGGTCAGACCCAATCCTGCAACGAGCGCTTGCAGTGGACCAGCAGTCGCGGCGCCCCTTTGCTCTGCAGTGTATTGATGATGGCGTAGATCAATCCCAGGATGCACAGCACCAGGACGAGTGGGATGGTCACCATCAGGATGTTCATGGTCCGCTCTTCGCTGTCGTCCACCTTCAGCACCACGTCCACCTCGTTCGTATCTTCCTCGCGGCCCTCTCGGTAGTCTTCGTCTGCGTCGTTTGAGCCTTTACCCGTGTCTTTGTCAGTTCTGTCCCGGTCCTTTCCGTCCCCATCTTTGCCCTTGTCGCCGTCATTCCCAGCGTCTGGGTTGAACGGCGGGCGGTTTACGTCGGGATACTTGCGTCCTGTGTCGGTGTCTGTGTCTTTGTTTTTGTCTTTGTCTCTGTCTGGATCCAGGTCCACGGTGCATCCCATGAAGTCCCTTAAGATGGACTTCGGGTATCCTGGTTCACTCTTCATGCGGTGATTGTCAAACTTCCAGTACTTGGAACCCTTGTAGAAGTAGGTGTAGGCTGGAGAGGATGTGAGGAAGAATCAGAGGAGAGAGTGAACAACAGTAGGAGCACAAAAAAAAGCAAAAACATATGAATGTAGAGACGTGAGCCACCTGAAATTGATATTTTCTCCTTTTACAGCACAAATCGATGTCTTTATGAATGTAAACATATATGTAGATTGTTTTTTAGGAATGGATCTGGAAGATTGGATCATAAATATAGCTCACTTACTGTCAAACTTACTAAGCACAGCAGAAAACACACACTCACTCACACTAGTCTATCTCGCTCCTGATGATCAACCACACCCCGATTCTTTGTTTCAGGCAAGTCCCTGTCTGCCCCCCCCCACACACATATTACACACATTACACAGAGATGCCACTCCCCTTGTGTGGACTCACGGACTCACCTCCATCATCACTGAGGAAGGCCCCCTTGGGAGTGGAGGGTACTGATGATCCCCAGACGCTGATTGGTTTAGGGTAACCGCTGTCAGCCGAGCGGGACCGCTCATTGAAACGCCAGTACCTGATCCAGCAGCAGAGAACACGTTTACCGTCTATTTATGTCCAAAGTGCTCAGTATGTGTACGTGCTGTGCTGTTCACAAAACATCCAGGCCTCTTAATTTTAATATTGGCTTTGCGGGTCCCAAGTGGACTTGCAATTATATCAATTACATCGTGTACATTACATGTCATTATGCTTCATATGCACTTTTCTACTCACAGCAGCAGAAACAATTAGAGTTGTGACAACCACACACCGCGAAGGGGCAAAAACTGGGAACCGCATACACTATCTGGTGTTGCGTTTGTGGTCTCTTCTGTTTGGACTACTAACGTCTTATTTGAGGCTAATATCCCTGTAGTTTTGAATATTAAAAAAAATCTAATATATTGATAAAAATGTGTCTTTGTCAGTCATTGACTCAATCTATTCTTATCTGAATACAATGATTTTATGTCAATGGAACACGTGCTCAGCTGTATTACCAGTCTCCTTGGAAAAAGTAGGTGAAGCCGGACGGCTCCCACCAAATGGCAGTGTCGATTCGATCGTAGGGAATATCTCGGCCATAATCGGTTAACTCCAGTGGATAACCTGGTTCCAGGTTGGCCTCCCTGAACAGCCAGAATCTATTCCCTATAGAAAGAGAGAGAGAGAGACAGAGAGAGAGAGAAGATTGCTCCTCTGGTTAATGGTCCTTCATGCATGTTGTGTTACATTCCCAATCAATCTCTTCTCCCTTATAACCCTTATACAACCACCTCCACGCAAACAGATGCACACCTTCATACACATTCTGAAACGCAGCCACATTCCCGTGCACAGTCATTTTTGTTTTCTGGCTGAATTTTTCACTGACTAATCGAAAAGGCATAAAAAATAATGAGAGAACAATAAGAACATTTATAGATATGAAACCAGCATTCGCCCGCAACTTTTAGTGAAAATCACATGAATGTAGTAATGATTTGTTGGCAAGCAATCAAAATACAGAGCAGCAATAAGCACCACATCGTCGACTAAGGGGTTTGGGTTTGGCTGGTACGTGGGAGCGGCTTGTCTTATGTCAGTATGAAGCAGATTTCTCACTCAAGGGAAAGTTTTATTGTCTTTTACTGTGTCAGACAGGGGGACTCCATTCCCTCTGGCACCATTACATCGCTCCTCTTGGCTTCAGTTTGATTTTCACTCCTTCTATACCCCCACCCATACATCCACCCTTGTCCAGGCCCTTGCTCCTCATTTAAAGTGAAAACCCTCCACTCAGCATCTGGAGAGAACAAGTGGTTGACGCAATGCTTCCCAGGGGTCGCCGTGGAGAGCAGCCTCCATGTAGAATCCCATGACTCTTTCTGTGACTTTCCATAACCGAGTCGGGGCACTTCCGTGAACTGCAGATTTTATTCCTTCCTGCTGCGCAAGTGTTGATTTTCTGAAGGCATAAGCTGTGCGGTTTCCGCTGCAAATGGTCTTATTTTGAAAGAAACCATTCAGACTTCACGCTGGAAGCTTAGTTTGATTGATCTGATTGGTCTATCTCCCTTTTCAATGTACATCTTGTCAGTATGGCCAGGCCTACCAGTGCTTTACGTCTTCTTCATGTTCCGTTCCTCTTCTTTGCTAATGGCCTCCAGCCACTAGATGCCATAACGGAACACTTGCCGATAACATCGCCATCACATCCTCATTATCATCAGTTGGCCTAAGGTCTGCAGCTCAGTGAATCCAGCTGCCTTAAAGGACTGTCCTCTTATTTTTCTTCCAACAGCACCAACTTTATCCACCGTTGTAAAAGACAAGCTGCTCTCAGAGAATGAATAATGAGCTGCGTTAGGAGATTTATACTCTGTTTGTAGAATACATAATATACCAGTGCTTTCTTGGCGAGGTGGGGACAGATACTGTATATCTTCATCATCTGCAGAAGATGAAAAAAGCTCCTAAATCTATTTTACTGTCATAATTTGGTAGCATTAAGATATAGCTGGTTTAAAATTACCGCACAGCAATATAACTGTAGAAAGGGGGAACCAGATGGTGAATGGTTTTTCTATTCAGGAATGCATCTGAGCCCAGGGTATATTTATGTTCCATATGCTCAAGCTACTACATCTGCAATATCAAGGAAATACTATAGTGACAAATAAAAACACTTTTGGCTTCAAGAATTGACGTGCAGCTGCATATGAAAGTTGGATCAAATTGATTTATGGTGAAACCTGGATGCTGCAATTAAATGAATGAAACTGTGTATTTTTACAACAGAGTAAACACTGCCGCTTCACTGGTAACTCAATGTAAACATTGGTGTCCTTCGCCACTGTTTTATACTTAAGCTCAGCAGTCTGCGTATTATGCTGCATTCAGGTAGTATGGGGAATTGCAGTTTTCCAAATTTACAACTTGGAAATTGCAATCGCACGGCCACTAAAATCAAACAAACAAGTTGTGAACTCACGTGTTTCTTAACATAAAAGAACAAAGAGCAGCTTAAATGGACTGAATTTGTATGTCCCACGTCACCATTTGGTACGGACCACCTTCCAATGAGCACTCGAATGCAACATTACTTCCCAGTAGGACTTCAACCACGAGTAAAAATAATCAATAATAAGAATAGTAGGCAATAGATTTCATCTTATGTTTGATCTATGTCATCACATTGCAGCCTGCTCTGGCAATATCACACATTGGACACACAACAAAGATTCGTAAGGGTCAGGTTCCGCTGAGAGACCATCAAAACGTGCTTAAACATTTTTCACTTTAGCAACAATCATTGTGGTCACATTGTCCTTTCAAGATACAAGATACCGACATCATCAGGCGTAGAAACACTGACGCACAGGATTAGATCAAATTCATTCAAATGGAAGATTGATGTGCGTGCTGAGGAGCGTGCCCGGGATCGGTCATTGTCTTAGTGTTTGCTGCCGTACCTTTGAAGAACACAAACTTGCCGTCGTCTCTCTCGTAGGCCGCATCGATGTCTCCAGGCAGACCCCTCCAGAAGTGACCGATGGGCATGGGGTAATTATCCAGAACCCTGTTCCGACGGACTCGCCAGAACCAACGACCCTGACGGGACGCAATTCAGGAGTGCTTTTTAATAAATGTGCATAATTTCATATCTGCAATAACTCTCCACAACAAAAAAAGGAAATAAGTCTAAGAGAGAGGAGAGATAAGTTTCATTCTCTCATTATATCTATTGATCTTATCTTCCAATCTTTCTGGCCGAGGCCCAGCACCCAGAACGTAGACCAAAGTACACTAATGACCAAACCAACCATGAAATCTAACAAAAATACATTGTTTTAGAAAAAAAAAGAAATCCCATTTCAACAGTATGCCCACACTTAAAAAGCACACAGGAATGACAGCTGCATACACAGTGATGGATAAGTTACACCTCAGAATGTTATTCTGGTATCACTTTTCATCTGTCAACTGATGTTACGTGTGTGTCCCACTGAAGTCAGATACTATTGTGGATAATGTTGGGTGATCACCAGGCCAAGTACACTGAGCTCCAGAGGATAATTAGATAAGAGCACACAGTTAACTAATAATAGCTAAATATTAGCAGGCCAATAATAGTCAATCTCTGCTCTGGTGGCTCTCATGGCTCATAATTGCGTTCTCTTTTGTGCCGAGCCTGCTACATGTCGACTTTTATAAGCAATCTAATTGCCCAAGTCAGCAACACAAAAGAGTTGTGCTGTGGTAAAGAAAGAGAATTCATACGCTTTGAAGAAATCTAAGCTTCTGAGCGTGTATAGGTCGTCTGTACGCTGTGTGTATGCCACAAGCCAGCAGACAGATTTACGCTAGAAGCCTTCGCACTCATTCATAAGTGGTGAGTCAGTCGTTCAACTTGTCCCCGATAATATAATGGCGAAATACTCAGAGCAGCTTCTTTCTGGCAAGCACACCTAGTTTTGTCCTTCACGCGGGACACATTGACAATCAGGATGACAGGGCATCCAGTAGAATGGAACAGAACAAAGATGAGTTGGCCAGAACTGAGAGTAACGGAACAGGACTGAGTCTGTGTCAAATAAATATGACACAACAAACCTATAAATGGAATAGATTGGGATTATTTATTGGAAGTATGTATTTACTTGACATGCTTCTAACCAGATGAAGTAATTTGTCTTCATTTAACAGCCTTTGGTGGGGTAAAGAAAGTTATTTTCAGACACAGATGATAGACTGGGACGGTGGATGAAACCCAAGAACACAGATATTACTGGCTGTGATGAAAGCCAAGAACTGTTTCACCAAGTGAAGTGCATTTTCTCACAGCTTAACGGCAAGTCTGTAACTGTAACAGACTACTGGTCAGTGTCAACAACTCCGCAGTAGACTCCACCGTAGAATCTGCGCTAGAGTTTGACCTTTTATGTCGTTGTTTAGGGGGATTTTTTATTTTGGCGTTCCGTGGGTTTTGACGTTGCATTAAAGGAAGTGAAATAAACTGATGCGTCTGACATGGGAGTTATGCACTACAACGCATTGAAGGTCAGTTAGATCGCTGTACAATTCACGGTACATGACAGTTTTGTCTTACATTCCATGGTTTATAGTCATGAGGTTTTAACTCTACACGACTGATCGGCGAGAGAAATCCCAGACCAGTGTGTTAAGTGTCAAAGATACAGGGCGTTTTATTACAAGAGAATGGACGCAGAAAGAAACTGGAAGTGTCCTCTTGTGTGAGCTCTGATTGACTGTTGTTCCCTTTGTCAGAATATGAGTCACACCGTGTTTTAGTCACCAACATGCCCAGACGTTTAAAAAAAGTCCATATATAGATGAATAAAATACGAGCCTGCTGAAATGCATTGCGGACCAATTTATAGCAATTGGGTTACACAGTCGGAGTCCAAGATAGGAGATATTCCTAGAACAAGGGTGATGAGCTTGAACAGACAGGGCTCTTTCCTACAGCAGACCTTGGATGCAGTGCTGTCATGAGATCATACCACTGAGACTAACAGTATCAAGTTTAATGTCTAAATATGCTGCACCACTGCATTAATAAGGCAAAAAAAAGTACTGTGTTACATCATTTGACTTCCTTAGATTTGTGAAAACTTCTGCATTGTTAGTTTCTCCTACTATGTCTCCTTTTACATGGCACTGTCCACTGTCTAAATGTCATTTATCATATCAACTATTCTGGAAGTGAGGCAGAGTGAAGCCGAGCGGCGCCTGGACAGTAAAGTCTGGATGTTCTCTGCTCGGCTCTCTGTCATATCTGCAAAGCTCTTCACTGCCCAGCCATGGTGATACTGGACTCCTCTGACCTCGACCAGAGAAACACATTATTACTTATCTTGTGTGCTATATATAGCCCATCTCTGGTAAACCCCTGTAGTGGAGTACAGTAGCAGTAAAGAAACTAGAAATAAAACAGAATCCTATTTTCCACCATTAATTTTAACGTTCACTATTGCAGAAACCACACCTAACTATCTACCTCCTACAATGCAGACTTTTTATATGCACATTATGTCTCATGACTTCCCACATGACAGAAAATGAGAAATACTCATCATACGTTGCCAAAACAGAAGTTGTTCTTACTTGATCTGGTAACAAGCAATAATTCCATTATCATATGCAACAGAACTGAAGTTCTTTGTTATTTTAAACATTACACTGATTACTGTTCTGTCAATCACCACCTGATTTATTAATGGGGTGGTCAGCAGCCCATAGCTCATTGGTTGGGATTCTGTGCTGAAACAAGTAAGTGAATTTCTGCTGTGCTGACCAGAAATCATTATCTCCACGTTCAGTGAAATGACTCAATACTAATGACCGTTGGGCTACGTTGCATGATAGCAAAAGATCATAAATATCTTTAAAAGCAAAAGCAGGCAAACAGCAAGTGAAGCCAAAGCCAAATGAACACTTTACATACTGGCAGCAGAATAAAGGTAAAGCAGAGTTAATGGGTAACTTCTGGGCCAGGCCATATGACGGATTTGTGGGTCCAGAGGCTCTTTAAGGCAAACACCTAACCACACCTCACCACTTTTAACAGTGTTCCATCCCATAAAAACACTGGGATTGTTGGTTTACAATCCACAAGGACCTTATTGAAAACAGACCACTTGTTGGCATGCACGTGCCATCTGGCTGTGCAGATTCTCCAGAACAGAACGAGCCCTTTAACGTTTACTGCTTACAACTGCTGCTCTGCTGGAAGACAACTGATTCTCCACACTGTTGACCTACAGTTCACTTCATATTTATAATTCAGATCAAGTTCTGTACCTGAGATTAAAAATTAACCATACTTCCCCTTAATATCTCTTGTATTCTATTGCTTACCTTAAAAACAAACATCTCTCCTCGAAGCATAGCAACCGTGTCAAAGTTCCCTTCACAGATATTGGGTCCATAGTGATCGGGTCTCTCAGTGGTCCTGGGGCGGTCGGGCTGCCGTGGAGGTGTCTGGGGTGGCCGAGGTTCTGGACGGCGGGGTGTCACTGTGGGCAATGCCTGGGTGGGGCCACTATCTGGCTGACCTTCAGAAAAATGCAAACATTTCTTTGAGTGTTTTCACCTCGTTTAAGATTTTTCACAGCCACTGCACATGTCACAAAAAAACACCTTCATCTTACTCCCATACCTACCATAAATCTGCTGTATGCCTCGGCGGTCATCCTCAGGCAGCTGGAAGTCTTCGGTTTCCATCCATTGGTAAAAGGGAGCCATGATGGCCAGTGGGTTATTGGAATGCTCTAAGCCCAAGGCGTGACCCAGCTCGTGCACTGCTACCAAGAAGAGGTCATTACCTGTGTAGATATGAATAAAGGAAGAAATGTTATGAAATGAATGTAGTGTATGCTCATAACCAGGAAAAAGATAACAAACAAATGGGTGGGTGTTTCTGGGTTTTTACATAAAGACAGAGAGGGTGAGACATGGCACAGACTGGATGTGCACAAAGTCCCCCATTATGTCCGTATGGTGGAAAAATGTGCTTGTTCACTGTTCTACCCCAATTATCACATCATCCAAATCTGCACAGATCTGACCCAGAAATCACAGACCGGCATGCTAATGATTGCTGATATGAATCAGCATATATCTTACACCAAACAAAGGCTGCTGCTGTTCATCGACACCACAACAAACATATATTGTCGTGGCAATGAGAGTGCCCTCAGCTGTGACACACTGACCACTGCATCAACTTCCATCCTCTCTCCACAAAAGCCTCCTTCTAGGAAAAACTAAAACTAAAAAAAAATCTGTCTTGACCTGACCAATCGATTCCTACAGGTTGTGTGTGAAGTGGATCCAGCTCACGGTCGGGTACTTCCCCTCTGTCAATGCGTCTTTGTTGTTTGCCTCTGCTCCGAGTGAACCTTGGACCTGCCAGCCATTTTGCTGACCTGATGGCTGATTGCAATTGGTCAGATATTTGCCGGTGACATCATCCAGCGGAATTGAGTATTCCAAAGAACACTCGGGGAAATGCATGTGATTATTTTGCATCAGGTCTACTTCCTATTGCTAAAATGCACATACCATTCATCTTCCTTTCGTTTCCTTCTCACCTCCCCTATAAATTTGGAGTCATGTGATTGTCTTCATGGCCTGGTAAGGCAAGACTAATGGTTTTGTAGAAAGCAGCCATGAAAGCTATGAAGGGAGCTAAAGATAGCGAAAGAACAGAGAAAGAGGGCTTTGTGAGGTAACCCTGACAACCATTCAGTATGACGGGAAAAAAGCAAGCGCAAACTTCAATCGTCTTTTGCGAAGTTAGGAGTACAGCCAGTACAGCCCTACACACACACACACACACACACACACGGATTTCCACTGCAGACTTATTTCATCACACCAAAGCTTTGTTAACTTGTTTACCGAGGCTCGCAGTTTATTCATCAAGAATGAAGGGGAGTCCCAGTGAAGCACATGCACACTAAAAGCATTGCCCGGACAACCAAGATGCTCTCTTCAAGTTTGTTCTGTCTTCTGCCAACAAATTACTCACATTAGTCTCATCTAACCGCAGACTACCAAAAAGGATTCTGACCTTTTGTTGATACCAGCCTAAAGCAGTTTATATGATGACGTGTGTCAGAGCATGTGTGTCAGCAGGTTTTATTAGCTTTTGTCGGGAAAATAGGGAAGTTCTTGCGTAATGACCAAAGGATGACTTTGTGTGTCACAAGCTTTACATGAAAAAGTTTAAAACTGGTCAAATATTTGTCATTATTTTCTTCTGTATTTCTCTGAAGATACTGTCTTTTTGCCTGACCCTCTCCACAAGGAGGTACGATCCTTTATGTCATGCTGATGCTTCATAGGAGATGAAGAAACAATCTCCTGTATTCCTTTTTGTGCATTAGGACATAGCAGGCTTGAAGTAAGCCCCAATACATACCCACTAAGGTGTGGCATTGGGAATAAGGGCTGTGGAAAATGTATAGCACTAGCCATCCCCTTAACAATCTATCTGCATTGTTTGACAGCTGAAAACAACTTGAATTTCACAGAGGAACAACATTTCATCAAAAGTACAATGGCTGCCAGCTAAAGCGCAGGACTTTAATGATGACCACATCTGTTTAAAGTTACAGACAAGACAAGCAAGTTGTCTTTCGAACAACGATGCCAGACAAGAATGTAATTCCCTTGTTCTTTGCCTTTAAGCAGCAAGTGTAGCATACGGAGCAACAAAGGACCCAGTCTAAAGATCTCCCCAAGTGGAACACACTCCCACTTACTGTCACATTCCACTATCCCTGTGATCTGTCCTACAACACATCCCACACACAGCTGATCACACGGATACACACATACACACAGGCACCTTTACTGGTAGATAACAGGGCAGGAAAGCCAAATGTCACAAAAAGCTGCCTGGTCAGAAGGGTTGCACAACCACACAACTGAGTAAAAGGATGAGACAGAGCTTTGTTTTATGTGACTGGAAGGGTACAAAGGATGAAGGTATTAAGAATATAGCATATATATATGCATATATATACTAATAAAAATGCATTAATAGGAAGTCTGATAACAAATGAGAGATGATGTAGCAGGCTGGGCCATGCCAACTCTGTTGAGGTATGAATGGGTGGTAATGGGGAGAGCTGTTTGTAATCAATTACATGGAAGTACAAAAAAGGACACGATATGATTTGGTTTGCTGCTGCCAAGTGCTCAGCAGCTGAGCAACCGAGTATAAAATGTGTTGTCAAATTATCAAGTTTCACAACGATGGAGCTCAAATCACCTATGACGGCGTCTGTATGCATGAGTATATCCACACACATTTTGAGCACAGATTTGAGCACACGATTTTCTAAATGAAGCCATAGCTTTGTGCAGTCCTGGCTTCACATTTGTTGAAATGGGTCTTTCTGTCAAAGTCCTAATTACTCCACCTACTCCTCTTATCTCCTGCTGCAACTTAAGCAACAGCTCGCTTTGCATCATCAAAAACTCTTGAGAACAAACTACACAACAGAAGGCACCAGGATGTCTGTGTGCCTGCACGTACACACAAGGATCCAACCTGTGCACTCAGCTGTCCACCCACCTGAAGCTACCCAACACTTTGGACTTTTTAGATGGCTTAGACACCATTCTCGGGAAGGTATTTTCTGTAAATTAGTGTAATGATGAGCCTCCCCGTTGATTCTTTAATGTGGTTGTAATTGGCTGGGTTGCCCCTAATGAAAGTTACAAATTATGCTTAAAGTCCCAAATCCCAACCAGCTCTTACCTTGTAGATTCTGGTTGCCAATGGTCCACGGTTCATCAGAGTCAAAGTGTGTGTCTCCTCCCATTCCAGGTCCAGGGAAGTAGGCATGAGCCAGGAAGCCCCCCTCCCCATCGAATGGAGAGCTGTCTCCGTGAAAGCCTGAGGCAAAGAAGATCATGATGTCTGGCTCCTTGCGGCGTCCATATTTGATCTCCTGGTACGGGATTTCATCAAAAGTCAAAGGTGTGACCTTCTGCCAGACTTTAAATGCCCGCCGGATGGCCTCAAACGAATTATACTCTCCAATCTTGGGAGTGTAGTTCTGGATACTATGGGAATAAAGATGGACAGCAGAATTAGGAAGACCACGGCGCTCCACTGCACAATTACATGATGTCTTTGGACCTACTGGGCTCTGTGTGTAATAATCAAGTTTTTCAAAATAACATTATACAATTCAACGAAGATGAGAAACAGTTACACTTAAGGTCCAAAAGAGGCTTGAACAGAAATTCAGGTTTGGCCTATTTAGCATTTTTTCGTAGATAAAATTTGTAATATAAATAAATACACTGTCTCTTGTTGATTACATTACATTTTTCTCATTTTAAAAATGGTTTTGATTGATATTACAGGAGAGGCACAAGATTAAAAATATTTTTGAAACAATGTTTGAACTGGGTTATCTATTTTTGCAAATGAGCTCCATTTGCTGATTAATCTATTCATGATACTGCCAACAGAGAAATGTCTTTATCCAACGGCCACAGTGAACTAATTGAAATTACAAATTGATGACATCATGTTTTACAGTATCCAACTACAACACAGTAACACCCAGTTCGTGTGCAGATGTGATCCACAGCAAGATTACTTTACAAGCAGAACATTTAGTACCTATACGTGAGGTGGTTCTTGTTCCATTTATGTCCGGTGAGAGCATAGCGTTTCCGCCGAACATTGGTTTTGATCTGGCCTCCAAATTTATCAGGAACACCACAGCGGGGTCTCTTCATGGCTCTGAAGAAGTTGGAAGAAGTCAGCAGTAGGAGATGAGTGATGAAAGGAATATGTACCAAAGACGAGATGAAAGAGAATATGTAGTTAAAACACTGTCTTCTGCTGCTCTTAACACGCAGAGCTCCACATTCGTGTTACTGCAGCTACACTTAAGCAACTGGGGAGGATGCACCTTACTAAGTGACAGACAGCACGGAGTTGAAAACGTTAGATAGTCTATCTCCCTTTAGGATTTACAGCCAGTAACAGTTTGTGTTCAGCCCAACACATCTTAAATTCAAGCCACACTCACCTGTCAACAATCATTTCAGGGCCATTGCCAAAGCTTGAATTAACCAGTCAACTAAACTTCACGACTGAAACTGGGTTAAGAGCCAGGTTTTTGATTTGCTTTATATAGAGTTTCACAAATATTCAAGCTGTGTATTTTTTAATCTTTTCTCCACTGTGGCACCCTGTTCATATTTCCTGGCGTACTTTCTCACTATGCACCAAGTCCAAACGAGATGTCCATGATTCAGTTTAGTCCATCACTCGCAGTTGCAAAGTAGAAACTGCACAATTAGACATTTAGAGATCGATTATCTGTCCGTCCCATGCAGTCTAAAACTTAAGTCCAGCTGACCTGATGGTCTGTGGATCCATTGCTCCGGTGACCTCCAGGCCATAAAACCGCTGCATGTCGCTGATGGCATTGGACAGAATCTGAGCTGATCGCATAGTTGACATCTGCCTACTAGCCTGGGGAAGGTAGCCATACATCCTCAGCCATGACTGCAGGAAGAAGAACAGAAGCACAAAGAAATTTCAGTTTTCACTCTTTAAGAAATTACTTTATTTGTACATGCCAACCCATACAGAATTGAGTTTAATTGGTAATAACCAACTAAATGACACAAAAAGAGCAACAAAGAAATTCTCAGAGCAAAATTTTAGATTTAGAATTAGGAATCCATTTATATTTATCACCACAAATCTCTTGAATGAAAACATGTATGTGACGCTCACTAGACGCTCATTAGTATTAGTACGAGAATCAGAATTGCGAGAGCTGCGTTTTTGACCTGGTTTTCTGTTTGTGTAATTGGGTTCTGTAAAAGTGTTCAGGGAAGTGAAATAGTTTACACAGCAACAACAAATTCATACAGAAGTACATAAAGTTTGGTTTTGATGTTCGTTCGAGATGAGTGAATGCACATGACATTAATTATGTTGGCGTAAATTCCTCTGCTGTTCAGTCACTAGATGACATAAATCTCTCCGGGTGTAGCATAGTTAACTTATATGTGTATGCGTCATCATTGTTACTTTGTGCTGTAGAGCAGATGTATTAATGTAATGAAGTAGTAAAGGAATTAATAAACCCAAGTGACATATTTAGTAGTTTCCTAAAATACGATTTCTTTCCACAGCAGCTACATAATGTCGTGTACTTTTCCTACATTGCCGGGGAATCAACATCTAGGCACAGAGATGGGAGAGTCATTGTTGTGAGTTAAAGATGGATTGTGCATGAAAACGGGAGAGGCCGGAGATCTATTTCTTAACATGAATTAGTATTTTGCGAGGCCGCCTGTGCAGTGCTGAAAGGCTGTGTATCCCAGAGATCTGAGGGGGTTTGGAAGTGACAGATTGGGAGGAAAAATGTGATACTTGATCCAATCACAGATGACGCCAAGTTTCTGTGATACAGAAACCTGATCCTAACCTAACACACACAAACTCTCACACGTTTGTTTGTTTGAGATACTGGACATGCCTTCTCACGGACAAACTCCACGTGGTGGCCCTGGGAATTTTTAAGGGTGTGTTTCCGTGTATGTGCTGTGTGCGTGTGTACGTCTGTGAGTTGCACTCCCTCTTTCACTCTGCACGATACTACTGATAGAGCTCTGTGTTTACTTACCCACTCCTTAAAAGTTATAAAAACAAACGGATCCCTTTCATTCTCTCTGTCTGTCTTTCTAGATGGATATTTTAAATGAAACACTGTATTTAAAAGTTTGCTATTCATTCACGCCATGTCTGCAGCATTTCACCAAACATTTGGAACGTTTGGTGCCGAGAGCTTTGTTACAGTGTGAACGTATGGCAGAAAAACGTATTTGTTCAACGTGCGCATTGTGTTCTGCTTGAAAGTTCCATTACATTCAAATGTGCCTACAAGAAAATGGGAAAATGTAAAGTCAGCTCTGGCAAACAAAACTTAACAATAGTGAGCGAATCATGAAGATAGGTTTGGCCTTCATGTCCTCCATCAAACAAACTTTGCTTTGCTTTCCTAATTTTCATTCTCTCACTTTTCAAACCAGCACCACTGAATTATGCATTGACATTACATCTCAATTAACTGGACAATTATTCCCGTTGCCTGTGCTGCCCAGTAAATATTCAATGTCCTAAGGGTGTTGTATATAATTTAGTTGCACAACACAAAGAGTAATCGGTTTTCACAACAAGTGGCTTGTTATGATGATGATAGAGCAGAGACTTCGTTCAGTTCCATGCCTTAACATGCGTCTGGTCTTGTAATGCTCGTTGTGATGAAAACCAAAAGATTGTAAAAGAAAGAAAAAGAGTCTTTGGCACTGCAGATCATAGATTACAAAAAAAATGACCTGCGAATTCCATCCATTCCAAGTGAACGCACAAACACTTAAAAGTTGAGGGACAGTAAGAAGAACAAAACTTTTTTGTTGCTCTGCTCCCTTCATCCTCTGACCGTGAATGATTTCATATGAGGTATTAGGTACGTATAAACACCCGAGAAGCTCCTCTCAATCTTTGTTGACACCTCTTATGCTCTCTTGCAGCCTGAGATTCCTTTGGTCATTACCAGGTGAAGGATGAAAACATGTTTGAGCCCTCAGACTTAAGAGTGCTTGGCCCAAGCAGCCCAGACCTTCACTATCTGTTTCATCTTTATATCACCTCTCACAATACCTTTTTGTACTTGACGTTTGATGTGATGTTGCTCCAGCAGTTTTCTGCTCTGCTTTGTCTACCACACTTCATTTCTTTTATAACTTGTTGTGGAGACCAGTTAAAAGTTTTTGTTTGAATTATTATCCCTCTTTCTCGCTCTCATTTTCTGGCACTTGATATACAGGCTACTGTCTGTGTGTGCATGTGTGTGTGTGTGTGTGTGTGTCTGTGCGTGTGTGAGCAAGCAGGAAAGGCATAGAGAGGGCTGAACTGGACATGAACCTGACCCACATCTGTGCACAGACACAGAAGACCCTAACACTCGTGCACACAAATATGAACACACTCACACACAAAAAATGCACTTCCTGAAACTAACACACACAATCTCAATACTCCCTGTCTCTCTACACACAAAACACACATGCCCACACTACATCTAAACAAACACGCCGTCTCAGAAGCACATATTGAGTGAGGAATGGTGTTTCAAACAGTACATTTTTCATTAACTTCAGTTTCTTGCGTCAATGTGATTTCTTTACTTGTCATTGCCACGTCAATTTTTGGTGTTATAAAAAACTAATAGAAGTCTGGCTTCCACACAAAATAGCTTGACTTATATAAATTAGATAAATCCACCAAAAATATGCCCCAAATCATTGTGTCATGCACGCAGAAATGTCCAGTCCACGTGGGCTTACAAGACACCACTAATTAAAATGAAAATCGAGTACTAAGTACAGGTCTGCAGGTTAATTAGAGTCCCAGACATTCATTTCAAAAATCTATAGAGCAAACAAACCAAACGACATTTCACCAAAGCAAAAAAAAAAACCCAACAAGATGATTTTATACACGTTTGCTAATACACATTATCACAATTATTAAAACAATATCAAAAGAGAAACCAAATTTCTAAACCTTTCTGTCTACTTTACCATGCCTATGAGACAAAGTTATCCAGCCTAAGAACATTGAACCTAATTAGTATTGGTCTGTTCATCATCCAATGTTGGTTATACTTCATTTTATATTGTAATTCACCGACTAATGGCCATACAAGCAGAAGAGAAAGGGTGGGAGAAGCAGTCAACCCCAGACTGTTGTCACGTGTAATCTCCAATATGTGTCACTTCACATTCCTGCCACTTGCCCCATGCTTTCCTGTGATTTGCTATTATTGCACGGTTCTACAGAGATAGCACATTATGGGACAGGGAAATACCTTCATGTGTTTGTGTGTGTCCTCTGATCTGATAAAAATGCTGTCTCAGCACACTGTCTTCCGGAGCATCTTCTCTCTTCCATCCTAGTATGTATTTATGAGGTGTAGT
>OMNV01016432.1:0-16792 GCA_900303265.1 Brotula barbata | reverse complement strand
ACATACATTTCCATTTTCCCAAAGACAGATTAGTTGGCAGCGGCGATATAAAGCGACACCCTCGTGCTGACAATGTTTCTGTCAACTTATTGAATCTTCGGCAAAAAAAGGGGCAATCTTGGAGGCAGAGCGCAATCTAAAACATTGATAAACAAATAAATGTGAGAGATATGAACATGGTTGTTTGTTTGTTTGTTTGTGCTGGGTGTCTATTTAGTCCCTGTGTGCTTTATAAATCTCCCTAAAGACTGATTGGTGTCGCGCACTGCAATTAAACTCTGTGAGCACGGGCTATAAATCAACTTCCTGAACTCGGTGGTGAAGGAGATGATGTTGCTGAAATTAGCACCATTCGCCTTCTGTATTGTGGTGGGGACTTTCAAATATCAGATATTCAGAAAACACGCACAAACAAGTTTCAGAAAATCACCTTCATTCTTCATGCGCGGCGGGGAGGGGAACGCACGCACACTCATTTTCTTGACGTTTTGAGTGGCGAGCGCGTTTTTTTATTTTAACAGATCGCCTGTTGGCTTGCAATTGAAATATCAGCGCCTCCCTCATATTTGCCCCCGTGCCTTCGTGGGGATATGAGCCATGAGTCGCTGTCACTGCCTTCGCAAAAGTGGAGCATTTAGGTCAATTATCATTCCATTCACAATCATGCTCGACTACTTGGATTTAGAAAAACACTTGTTTGCCCACATGATCCAAGTTGTGGCATAAAACAGTAATATTTCAGGCCAGCATATCAAGAGAATGCTTTATTGCTTTACTTATTCATGTTTCATTTGCAATTCCTAAAGTGTGTGCATCTAGGATACATCCTTCAATTTGATTACGTGCACTTCTGAGACGAGATTTCAAAGAAAGATCTTGTTTTGAGGTGATTCAGTTCTATTTCTCACTCACCGAGGAACAGAACATTAGCTCGCACCATAGACACTACATCATGAGATTATTTTCAAGATGATTATCCTTTCTTTGTTTTGTAAATGTTTCGGTTTATCTTTCAGCTCAAGAGGGCCAGAAACAGCCAGAAAAGTGTCCTGGATCGTCAGCAACTTAATAAGTCGAACATATATCGCACACACAAGAAAACAAGATGTTTTACACCAAACTTAAGAATTCAAGAAATCATTGTTTCAATCACGACGTTAAACACTTCAATAGGTGCAAAATCATCGAGAAATGTCATTCATCTGGATTGTAGCACCGTGATCTGTCTTATTCTGACTTGTTTCAACATACTGGCATTCTAGAAAACTATCAAAAAAACTTAACTTGTACAGGAAATAAACACACACACACACACACACACACACACACACAAAACAACATTCAAGAAAATTCTTCTGCAATTGTCAGGAGATTCTTTTTTTGAAGTGTGTGTATCAAGGCTACTTCCTTTAATTTCTTAGTGTATTTGCATCTAGGCTACATCCTCAAATTTATGTATATATATGTGTGTGTTTGTGTATGCATTCCCTTGAAAGAGCTGCTGATAACACTAATCCTGTTTACTTCTGTTTCTCTTCCCCCTCTCCTCTCCTCAGAACTGCACATATACCTTACGCTTTTTCTTGACTTCAAGGCGTACCCGCAGAGGAGAACGCGGCCCCTGCCCCAGCCATCCAGAACAAAGGGAGTCCCCTCCATTCATTTTCCATTCCCTCTCTGAATATGTAAAGCACAACAGCAGAGTATACACCAGAAATTACCAGAACTATCTGGGTCATTGACAGGCCTCCCCTGTGGTCAAATGGGCCACGGCTGTTTGGAACCCCCCTCCCCCTCTGGTTTCTGTCGCTCTCCATAGATAACCAGCAGGGAGGAGACGACTTTAGGAAAATCAGGTTTTAGGGAACGCGGATGAGGCTGGAAAAGCTGTAGAGTGTGACTACAGTGTTGCACTTCAGCCTTAAAGGAGTTTTCCTGCAAAAGCAGCATGGTGCCCCAATGTTAAAGGTGCAATAAAGAATATTTTTATGGCTTCTAAAGCACTATATTATCATAATTTTGTCCGTCAGTATTTGCTGAGGTCATTGATCAATACTGATGACTGAATGAGGAGCTCAAACTGCTGGGATTCTGTGGAGGCCCATAAATATATTAGGAGAAAGCAAAGGACTACATTTACGGGACGGGTATAGTTACTAGTTACAGATTAATACAAATCAAATTCAAATTCAACATCATTTGAATATTTTGCTGTTGTCGGATAATAAGAAATCAGCCTTGTTTTTAAATCAATGATACAATGCATTTTAGATATTGTCTAAAGAAAACGGCAAAATGAAACACATTGTTGACAGTGAGCATTTTTACTTTTGACACTTGGGTGTATTTTACCTCTAATAATGATTAATTTTACTTTAACACAGTTTTGAAAAACATTTTTAACTTGTCGTGTGCAGCATTGACATAATCAGCGGTATGGAGTTACAAAGTAAAATAAAAATACTTGACTACATTATTTAAGTAGGTGACTTTGTATTTTAATGGAATATGAACATTTTTGCAAAATATTACTTTTACTTAATTACATAACAGAAGACAGTTACATGCTCATCAGCAGGATCAGTGATGAGAAAAAAGTTAGGAAAAGGAAAATAAAAGCCACAGCTGTCCTACTAATCCCCTATTCATTATACATGCATTGTGTAAGGTGTAAAAGTTTAACTTGATGGTAAACATATCACAAGGTGAAAGTACTTTGGATCCTATTAGGTGATGAAATTCTGAACCATTTGCAGTTCCTGTGACCCGTTGGCACTACCGTGGCCCTTCTTGGCCTGCCATCGGCATCAGGGGAGATCCTGATTCACAGAAGCCATGGCTGCTCCTCAAACCCACCGGCAGATGCTCCCTCTCTCCTGCTTTGCCAGCCGGCAACTTGCCTCCTCTGACATGCCTGTATGTCTGTCTTTCTCTGTCAGTCTGTCCATTCCTACGTCCATCTGTCCATCAAATGGGTGAGAGCCTAAAGCCTTGTTTACAAAATTTTACTTGGATTTAAACACCGAGATTAAGTCAGATCGATGCTTCCCTATAGCACATAACATGCGACGGGCTGCCAAAAGGGAAGCAAATGGAAGCACAAAAAAGGTTTTGGAGAGCAAAATTTGCACTTTAATCATTTACTGGGGAAAATACTTTAGTCCCCATATTAGTTAATTAATGACAAAAGTGATCCTGAGGATTTTTTTTTGTGATTTTTGTGAAACATGAAAATAAAGAAGGCTCAAGGGGATTCTTCATCATTGTTGTAATAATTATATGCTAATAAGGCAAAATATACAAAATATAAAATGATGCCATATCAATAGTGTGCTAACATGTTATACTCATTACTCATCCATCTATATTAACAATTTTGGCCGTAAATACACGTGACATCGAAACGTATGTATGTGTACGTATAGTTGTGACAAAAATAAAAACGTCATTTTCTTACCATCTTTACTGTAGAATATTAGAAACTACACAATGAAGGACACCAAGCACTTTATACTTTGTCCATCACCCCTAACACCTCTAGCACCCACACACAATCTGGCAACCCCACAAGCGACCACTGCAAACCCCTAAAAACAATAGATTAACACAACTAATGACCACCAAATACCTTTCAGCGCACATAATTACTATTATTAATTACTATTATTATTACTGTAGTGACCACCTAATGCCATCCAAGCAACCACTTAGTAAGTTATCCTTTCCATCCACCTTCTATATCTGTGAAGGACTGCAGGGGGGCTGATGCATTACGCACCCGTGATAGGTCTTTTGTTTTTTTGTTTTTTACCTTAGTGACCATTACTTGTTTTTTTATTTTATGTGCCCAGTATTGGCCTTATTTTATAAAACATATTGGTTGAAAAATCAATCCTAAGCATTATTTCCCTTCAAAGATTGGGACCCTCTGATATATAATAAAAAACACAGTGGATTTTCATTGGCTATATAAACCTGAAGAGAAACTGTTCACTCGTTCACTCTAAATGTACAATTGACAAACTTTCTTGTGAAAATTTCTTCCAACTCCCCCACAGTGCACGCTCTCACGAACAGACACAGACTCTTGACCACACTTGTTAATGAATAAATCATACTGTTAACGATTGGAAGTTTGTTTTTCTTGCGTGTTTTTTTCTTCTTGTGGCTGATGAACCCTGGAATGGGGCACTGGCCATCTGTGGTTTCGTGTATGTGTGTGAGACTGTGTGTGTGTGTGTGTGTGACAGAGAGAGAAAGAGAGAGCTGTGGTCCAGGATCCACTGGGGAGACTCGGCTGCTGCCCCACTTTTTTTGCTCTTATGTCGGACCGGGACCATCTGATGGGGCTAAAGACCAGTGTCACATGTCTATATTTGGCCACCGCCGCCGCCACTGCCAGAGCTCAGCACTGCAGTTGTTTTCCAAAACGCACGGGGCAATCGATGATAATGAGGAAGGACATTTTAATTAGGCCTGTCGCAACCTGGGGACGACATGCGGGCACGCTCAGCAGGGGGTGAGAGAGGATGGAGGGGTGGGAGTCTAGTCACAATCACACCTCCTTCTGGGACTTTGGTGAAACTCTCACTGAATTTTGGCGGGTAAATTAGCTAAAATTTGCATAAAATTTACTGGTAAGGTCCAATATGATTCAGATTTCAGAGTTTTTAACCGCGCAACTTTTCGACCTGAAAGATTATCTTCATATTAACACACATATCAGATTGGTCCGGTCTAAGTTCACTGTTACCAGTTTGGAGATTGGAACGCTCTCCAATTTAAAAAAATGTTTGTCTTTAGTGTGTCTGGGAGGAATACATACACACTCCTGAGCTGTCTAGAGGAACTTATTGAGGCAGAGCCCGAGGTAGAGCTACTTTAAATTTCCTTTGTGCAAGACAACAATTGATATATTTGTAAATAAATATAGTTTTAAGTTGCAAAGTCGTTTGCGCAATGAAGCATAGTAAATACACTTTACAACAAAGGCAACATGATACTTGACTCTGATTGGTTGACAGCAGCTCATTGGATACAAAAAACTACAAAATGACCTGATAGGATTGATCATCCAATGAAGACCAAGTGCAGGTATGATGCATTCATTCACGTCAGAATATCTTGAATGGCTAGTGTGAACGTAACCTTATTTTCACACATTGACCTTGGCCAAAATTTTTCTCTTACTGTAAGGCGATTTTAAAAACAAATGGGTAAAAAGACAATTTTGAACACTGCCACAACTCCTCTTGGATACTTCTCCTTTCTCAAAATCTGCAGGTCATTGTGGACGGTATTTCAATCCTAATCTAGATGTAAACAAAGCACTAAGTCACATTACTTTGCATTTGTCCTACATCCCAATGCAATGAGTTCACCCAGTGTGACAGTAAAGGCTGCAGAGTATACTGTAGAAATTGGAACAACAGCATCAATTATCATTTGTCCCAGTAAACAACCCAAAACAACTTTAACAGGGCTGATCTGTGAGCCCTCCTTCACCTTATGAAAAATGAAAAACAGGCTGAAAACCTGGGAAAAGCCAATGGCTAATCGCACACAGCTCGCTAATCAACTAAAGGCAACATCAGAAAGAATAGGTAATTTCACACACAAAAAGAATAAGTAATTTGGGAGGCTCATACCCAAGTGGCCAAATTATTTATGCCTAATGGAACGGGGGAGTGCATTCATTTGCAATTAACTGATCTGCTTTATTACCTGTCACTGGAAACACTTGCTTATGCGGCTGAAAGCCCCACACTGCAACGCCTTTAATTAATGTCTGAGGTGTGGAGGCACTTCCTGCTGCAGTGTGTTTTCATACCTTTCCTCTGGTGAGTGCCTTCCTGCAAAGTTTTTATCTCTAAACTTACTTGTTACTCATTTCAAAGAAGAAAACAGTTCCTCTGTGCTTTCAATATCTGAAATGTAAACCTGCAAAGCCCAGTTTTAAGTTTTACCAATAAAGACAGAGTTAATCACTTTGTGGTTCATGGAGTGGATTATCTTTTTATGTGCTCTTCATTCATCCCAGAGGTGTTCATTGAGATTTACATCAGGGGAATGAAGTAGTCAGGTCTTTAGTATTCTTTCACACAGATGTCCACAACTTATTCTTAAAAAATGCGTAAATATATAAATAAATAATAATTTAGTTTGTCTGTCAAAGAGTCTTGCAAGTCTTGCTTTCGGAAAATAAGGCTCTTATTTGCTTACTAGCTATGGTAATTTACTGAGACTGCACTCACTTGTGTAAAGTATGTCTAAAGAACATTGGTCTTAATTTTGAGTTGTTGTGTTTTTACATCTTATTAATATTTATAATACTTCTTCTTTTTTATAATTGTATTTGTAGACATCTCTTGTCAGGCAGTGTTCTGCTGGCAGGCACCGTGGTAGATACTCACAAATTTTGTACGTTTACGTCTGTTGAAAAACAATTAAGAGCAAATCAGAAAAAATAAAATATGTGCTGATATTCTCTTACAGAAATAATGAAAACAAAAACCTGCCCAGTGAAATGTGTAAAAACGTTGTTTAAAGTGATGTGAAAATCATACCGGCTATTATCTGTCATCCACAACTCTTCGCAGGTTATTTTTTAACCGATGAATCCCACTTGTGTGCTTTCATCTGAGCTACGCAATTACACAGTTTGTGGCTATTTTGCGTCTGTTGGCGTCTGTCAGCGAAGGGAGTTTCTTCCAGCTGCTCCGTGACGCGTATTTCCTTGTATGGAGATCCCTCCCAGAGTTGTTGTGTGTTCCCCCACAGATGACATGTACAAGAGTTTTTTTGTTAGATAATAAAACACAACTTTTTCTTTGTTTCATGTGCAATCGGAACACAAGAACAAAGTTTTGCACGGATATTCCGCAAATTCGTGCCGCATTTTCGTATCGCACTTGGTGTGAAACAGCCTTAAGAGGTCAGTTGGACTGTGTTTTGAATAGTGGCAAAAGTGGCAGTGCAACTTTTACCAAGCTACACTACTACTTGTGAGAAAAAGGTAAGTAGCAAGTTACTCTTAAAGCTGCATTGTTATGAAATTAGCTTATCGTAGCTTACCTCTTTCTACCTAACTAGCTCACAATGCTAATCATTAAAATAATACTGTAAGACTGTAGCTGTTAATAACTGTCATATTCATTCTGATGTTCTGTCTGGTCTGCTCTGGCTGTTGCTTATCTTTACCTGGCTAAAGTCCCAGAATGACAATCTTAAGCTAATAAAATGTGTTTCCATGAACACTTTATTCTGCCCTGACTGTGAACAGTCAAATGTTCTTCTGCTTAGACGTGGATGTGCAGAAGTGGATTTTCTGATCTATGTAATGAGCAGGAGTGTTGGGGCGGTGTTGGCACAGCATAGCATCGGTGAGGATTGGTTCTTTAAAGCCAGAGTACCCAGAGGAGGCTCCCTTAAGAGAGAGCAGATCTCCTGTTAAGTATGAGATCCCTGAGAGAAGAAGTGTTGGAAGGACTCTGGTGTCTTTAAATATACCGCGCCATCTAGGGAATATAATGTCCTCCATATATAATTAAGCAGAATACTACGTTTGAGGGTTTGTGTGTCTTTGTACTGTAAGTTAATGGCTGCAATTGGTAAGCTCGTAGTGGAGGAAAAGCAGCAGCTTTATTTAGAAATGCTCCTACGGGCAACATTTACATTTTAGATTTATTCTCTCTGCAGTGTACACTTTTCTAGACACATTCAATGGACAGAGTCGATCAGGAGATGAAGCTTCCATTTTTAGATGAACACCACCAAAAGTGGAGAAGGCAAGGGGTCACAAACGAAAAGAAGAAAACACAAAATAAAGGTATAACCATTAAATGAAAATAATATTTGACCCAATTTCTGACTGACACTTATTGAAGTACTCTGATCATATAAGCCTATCACACGTCTCATATTTCCGCTACGGACAGCTTGCGGCCTCTTTCATCTTCTTGTGCGCCGGGACTCAACCAAAACTCTGTGGTGTGTAGTCAAAGTTTAGGCAAGCTCCAAGGGTCGACAGGAAACAAGTGCCACTGTGCTTATTCAGACAGGCTCTTATTTTCCCCTCCTTACACCCTCAGCATCACCAGTGGCCATCTGAATTCTAAAGGCAACAGGTTAAGTGAGATTCATTTGGGACATTCTGGCCTTGACGGTGAGGGGCCTGTGTGAAGGTTGGTGGGCTCTATCCATCACTAGTAATAAACCTCTTTGACACAATGGCCTGCTCTCATCCATCATCACTCATTTAAGATACAAGTTTGGCTCCTGTGTGACAGAAATGAGGGATTATTGCCATTAGAGACAGATCTTTTGTTTTGATGGCCCCTCTTAATGGGGTTGCATTAAGGGAAAGTCCTAGGGGCCAGTTTTTGGGTGATTAAGCAAGCAACACATTTACAAGTCTCTAATTGAGAGAACAATGCCAGGAACCTACAGAGTGTAGAGCCCATAATGAACTGAGGCTGCCCGGACCAGGGTCATGATTAGTAAACGATGTGGCTCGTGAGTAAGCAACAAAACCATCTCCCACCTTATCCTGCTGCAGTGCAGACACTCCATCAGATTCATGTTAGTCTGACATGCTGAGGATTATCTTAAGCAGATAATATTCAGATAAAGTGGATGACTGATGAATAATTACTGCAAATTCATGTTCTTTAAGGAGCAGCTCCACATTGGAAAATCTCCATCAATTTATCATGATATCTTATCAAGATTCTTTTTTTATCCATTATTGAGTCATTTTGAAATAAGTGAAGGAAAAACAAATATCACTCAGATAAGATAAGATAAAACTTGAGTGATCCCATGGTGGGAAAATTCACACGTTAAAGCAGCTCAAGAAGTGCAGCTAGAAAGAGGATAGAGTACCACAAAGTAGAACTGAAAACGAAAGAATAAATATATAATATATAGAGTTAAAAGACATTGTCAAGACAAGTGTCATTGTTATTGTACACCCGACGCAGTTGTCACACCCAGCGGCCATGTTGTACAAATAGCAAATAACAATTTGCCCAAAATGGGCACATTGTTAGCGCATTGCTATTGTGGTGCAACGGAATGCGTTTGCGTTTTTACCCAACTCAAACCGTGTCCAAGCGGTTTGTCAATTATCACGCCATCTTTTTCTGCTGTTTAAAGAGCGCAGGATTCAGATACGCCTTACAAATGTGGGCTCACCACATGAATCCACTCTGCTTGTTAGACACGGAAAGCGGATTATTGCATTTAATTACCAATTTAATTTGGTGGGTGCTGAAAAAACTTGGTCTAACGTGAACTTTATAAAAATCTGCTGTAAAATTTCACATTCTTCTGTTCCCATGTTGTATCTTGTGTTTTATCATTTGACAGAAAACGCTTGAGTACATCATCTCTGGGGATCATCCCCCAACTCCAAGTCTGATCTCCATATAAGGGAATGTGCGTCATGCAGCAAGTGTGAGGGACTCCCTTCCTTGAGAGATGCCGACAGACACAAATTACCCACATCGGAACAGGTGTGCATAATTATGCTGCATGGATGGATAGCACAATGATACAATGAAATAACAATGACATGTTTGTGAATTGTGAAATATACATTTGTAGACTCTTCTGTGCTAACAAAAAGTTCAATAAAATCTTGAGAGCCTCTCCCATAGATGATTCGCTCGCGCACTTTCACCGTGCACACAAGCAAATCTGTTTCAAATCTGTCTGCTCTGCTGTGGCACGAAGAAGTTCTTTTTCTAGTCTCTGCCATCCAAACTGTAATGACCTGCATTCAGCAGCACTTGGCTTTTAAAGTGGACTTTGCGCTGAGAATAGGCACCGAGAATACGCGCCGCTTAATTAGCAAAATGACTTGACCACGCCCCAAAGCGTAGGCTGTAGTAATGCCCCAGATTTAATGCCATAGATCGCTTAAATAAGGTCCATTGTCTTACAATTTCAAGACACTGGAAGCAAGAGAAATAAAATAAAGTTCAGGTGGAATCGTGTCACCGTGATGACACAAATTTTCAAAGATGTGTTTAAAATGAAGCGTATTTGAAAAAAGACCATTTTATTTTGCCTTTGATGTCACTCCATATTCCCACTGGCGATTAATGAAACATTCTGTCTGTGTCTATCTGTCCTTGTCTTTGTTCACAGTGAAATGAAAATCAGGTTAAGCGGATCTTGTTCCTTTTTCTGTGATGTGATATTTCTTTGGGTGCTGTCGCTCTATTTTGCAGGTTGTTGTGTGCCGTCTCGTGTCCTAATTACAGCGTGAGTGGAAATGAAGCAGTAGTCACCTGAGATGAAGGACATATCCTCTGTGACAGGAGACGCTTCACATTTGATTTTTTATTTATATTTCTGCAATACTCTGGGAAAGAAATTGGGTCAATGAGCAGCTTTGCAGAAACCAACTTTGAAACATCCGTGTTGTCTGTCTGTCTCTGGTTAAACATAGTTTTGTATCCGATTCCCTGGTGCCAATTACTCATTAAAAATGTTTAACAACATTTTAATTGAAGAATTAATTACCTTCGGCTGGGCAAAATTCTCCTAAATTTCATCTGGGGAGTCATCAAATGTTCAGAGAAGCAGCAGCCGTCAATGAAGTGTCAGGGAGTGGGTGGCGGTAGCGGTGAAGGTATTTGCCGCAGAAAAATTACATCAGCAACGACATGGAGGCCAATGTGATTAAATGGCGAGATGTACGTGATAATTCATGAGTAAACACATTGGTGAGTAAACTGGTACGATGTTCCTCGCAATGTGTGACTTCATCTGTGACATCCCTGCCTCAGCATTTAGCATTCATGCAGTGTGTATTATTCAAGGCATAGTTAGAGACAAAAAATAATGAACGGGACGAAAGAAATTCCAGGGAAAAGAATAAAAAAAAGTCACTTAAAGTGAACGAAACAGATAAAATGCTCTACTTCATTTTTTACAATTAAGTATGTAGTGGTGAAGAGAATCATCATCTGATCTGAAAATCCCCCATGTAGGTAGGCGCAGTAGATACCAGTTAATTCACACGCGTCATTTTCCTGGCATCTGCTGTTTCATCTGCCTCATTCTGACTTCAAGTTACTATTTGTTACTACAGAAGAACTGAAACAAGCTGATTTCTATTGAGTGGTTAACCTCTCCTCACGGGCCTTCTCCTCAGAAGACAGCATTATATTAGTCTGCACATCTAGAATCCATAGCATATTATTTTACATTGCTGCAGACCCCAAAGACTATTGGGGTATTTAAAATATTAATATAAGTATTCTGCACACTAATCTATTTTGATTAGATTGTAACAACCAAAAAAATATGGTCCACAAATATAGTCCACCACGACATCACATTAATTACTGCCTCCGAAATTACCATAAATGTGAATCAACACAGAAATGTCCAAAAATTGTCTAGTCTATTTTGTCCCTATTTTAGCCCTGAAATAGTTATTGTGTAAACATTTTAGCCTTATTCTTAAGTTTGGAGTTGTGCTCAATAATATCCAGTCTGGGACCTATTAAACGTTTAGACTGACATCAGTTTCCCACTAATCAGGGTCCTTTGTGTTGTAGGTGCAGACAGCAGAGAGCAAATCTTCTGACCAACACCTCTCTCACCCACTCTTTCCCAATCCTCCTTTGTCTGTTTCCTTTTTTTCTCCTTGTCTCCTATTTAGCCTAGGCATTTGATTAGTTAATCACCCCCCACCTCCACCCCCTAGTCCTCAGGTGGAGGCAGAGTGCTCGGGCTTCTCATCCAGCCAAGCTGTTCTTTTGGAAGGGAAAGGAAGGCAGCTGTGTTTACAGCCCGGGTCCTGGCGTAAATTTAGCAGAATCTATTATTCATATCGCTCAGTATCAGAGCGAGATCTCCAGCCACCTGTCTTGCTGACAAGCTCACCCCCCTTTTGTGGCGCTTTCCGTTTGGAGCAAATTACGCTCGTCTTGATGAATTGAGTTTTTATGAGCATTGCTGTAGCGCCTGGGCATTCTCGTGCCATGCCAAGGACCATCAGGGGCCCCGGGGAGATTTTTCTAGTCAATAAGCAAACGTTTGGAAGAATGTAGACACAGGAAAGAAAAAAGAGGAGGATGGTTTTTAACTAGGGCTCAAGACTTGTGTCAAGGTGATTTTTGTCGAATGAGCTGCTATGGAAGCAACAAAGTGCAAAAAAACAAAGAACAATACCCAAATATTATCAAACAATAGAATGCAGAGAAAGTATGTGAAAAATATCTTTAACATTTCTTTACCCAGCATCAAAATGTAGCGGCAACCGAACAACAGATACTTTTAAAAGCACAAAAATAGTCCAAAATCAGTCTGTCTACCACATTCATTAGACCAAGATATGATCATGAAAATACATGCAACAGATATCAATTACATTTAATCAAAACACAGTCCAACTATGGAAGGAGGTCCATGCCAACATTAACTGGAATACTCAAGCTGTAAATGGATGGCTGTAAATTTGTTTTGTCAGTTTGTGGAACTTGCTGTAATAGTACCAAGTATCAATGACCCTTCGGGGACAATTGTGTAAACATTTATATATGCATTCATTTCTTTTGTTATGAAACTACCATATGTAATGTTGCCCAACACAACTTAGTAAAATAACCTTTACCTAGCCTGTGAGGTAGTTCATCAAACGCAAGAGAAAGCAGAGCCACATTTTTGGATTTGAGGAAAGTGTCTTCCTAAGAAAGATCTCAGAAGAAATGCTTATTACACAATGATACAGCTATAAATGCTGCAATGTGAACAGTACAGACAACTGATCTGAGCATTTCAGAGGCTGCGCAGGCATGAGGACGTGATTAGATACATCAGGTAGATATGAATATTGCTCATGTAATGTCTTGGTTTGGTCCCCTGTCTAATCCCTTGACAGATTATTGACTTTTACTGGACTATAGTATATGTACATGTAAACATAGCTATTGTATTAGCTATTGTACCAGTCAAATGAATTGCAAGCCTGTTTACTTGCATATAATGAATAATACTTGTGATATTATAATTATAGTCAATTGAAAGTTTTTTGCCAAGCCTGTAGGCAAAAAGGCAGAAAGAATCTTGGAAATGGTGACAAATGTAAAAGAAAAACAGCCATTCAGAACTCAATGACAAAAACAATGACTAGCAAAGAAACTGATATGATTCCTGAAATAGACCAAGCCTCCCATCCATCCATCATCCAATGTGCCAACCAATCTATTTCTACTCATTTGTAGCTGGAAAACAAACCGGTTTACAATAAACAATCACGTTGAAGAGTTTAATCATCTTCAAACCTGTTCAGACTCTCTTGAGTTCCTGGTTTTTGTCTGTAGCTGTGCTTATGTTGGTGCTGGAAAACTTTCTTGGACCTATCAGTGTTTTCTTTCCTTGCTCTCTCTCGCATCCTTATTATTATTATTTACCTCTCTTGCCCTCATGATCTTGATATGAGATTTGAAGCACGAGCTGAGAGAACAAAAGATACGTTCCGAATTGGTTTTCTCTCAGACTGAGCTACCTGATGAGTTTGCCAGTGAACTATTTCCGTCCTTTGACTCTGTGTGAACATTTTTAATTAACGGGGAGGTGTGTTACGTCGATGATAAGCACCCTTGATAAGTTATAACATGATTCATAATTTATAGACTTTTGCTTTCATCTTCACTAGTTTGCATAAAACTAATTACTACGTAAATGGTATTCATTACAAAATATGTTTTTTTCTTTTTCCACACAGATGGGTACAACAGAGCGCCCGGCTACCAGGAGCTGCTGTGGGACTGGTTAGCATGCAGAGCGGAGAAGTAATGATGAGATGTTAGAGGCGGTGTCAGGGGCAGACCTGCTTGTCTGTACTTACCTGACTGCACTTAACAAGCAAGCTATGCCGCTCTTTTCATTATTCTAACCGCTGCACAGCAAAAACAACAAGTGTAAAAACAACAGGAGCCAAAGAGCACATCAAACGAAAACAACACCACGCAATTCATTCAGGAAATTGACATACAATGCTTGAAATGGACTGATTCAGTCAGAGCGATTTAACTGGTCTGGGCAAGTCACTGACAAACACACTTAACGGAACAACAGTGTGGGTATGCCACATCAAAGTGGCATGCACTCATGCTCATCTCATTCAGCGTGTACATGCTGATGGTTCTTAATGTAACTTTTGCTGTGATCTGTTCTTCCTGAGTTCATACGTTATCTAGTTCATTATTCGCCATACATAAAACTCTGAACAGTGCAAAACAGTCATTTTATTGGATCAGTTATTTTTTATATCCAAACTGTATTGGATTCTTTCATAATTTTAGATACATTGTCTCCTATATACCAATTTAAAAAAATGTTTTATTATCAAAATCTACACACTGCAGGTTTAAAATGTTTTTCCTCCAAATGCAGTCTCCCATGAAAACACACTCCTCACCTCCAAAGTATTCTGTCAAATCATCTAGCCACAGGTCGTCACACACCTTGCAAAAGAGAAAAAAAATATCAAAGAGACTTGCATGCTAAACTTTATCCAGAAGAGAACCTACAGCAAAATAACTTTTGAGAATTACGAAGACCAGAGGACAAAAGGAAAAGTGTGTATATAAATAATCATGCTGAAACACACAGCCTGCCACACAAGTCTGTTTTCAATTCCCATTCGATTAAAGTGTCCCTGCAGGAGCCGGTGAGGTTGGGTACGGGGTGAGGTACAGAGACATAAATCAAAGCGGTCCAAGAAATAGTAATCCTCGCTGAACATTTTGGACTGATTGATATAAATAACATTGTCCTCGCCATCTGTCCAATGAGGGACCTTTCCAGTTAGTGTTGAGCGTCAACGGCAGAATAATTAATGAATTGTGTCCTTTGTGCCGGTAATAAAGAGGAGACAAATTATGTTATAATCCAACTGCTGCTCGTTTGTCACAGCCAAATAAAATGTCAAATAAAAGTGAGGGGCCACAGTGTTTGTTTAATGGAGTGCAAGCTACCTGCTCCAGTGTGTGACAGCAGGGTGGGCTGGCTGTAAAAAGCAAAGCCTGGATTCAAGTATGCAGGAATCCACTCAGACCCAAATGTGGCGGTGCTGTGGGCTGCTTATCTGCTGAACATTTAACAAATGTTCACAAACACAAACCAAGGGCTTGCTTCCAAATTTATTCTGCCTATCCATTTTGGAACAAGGTCATTACCTGAAATCCACAATTCATTATTAATAAAATACAAAATATCCGGTCTGTGTAAACGCTCAGTGTCTACGTATGAATGGCTGCTGCTGTTGTGGTGCTTAATTGTTTATGTCAAATTGAGAGAAAACAAAACTGAGAGAACAAAGGCAAATCATAGCTTACAGTAGGTGTACAGAGGTCTATGAAAGGGTTATCGCCTGAAAAATATTCATCATAAATCACTCACTAATCTGATTTACCAAAAAAGAGTTGCATTTCATTTTTTGTGCGGTATCTATGTATGATCTGTATGCGTTACATCAAACATCTGCTCAGGTATTCATAACCTGAGATCCAGGTTGGATTGCTCTCATTGATCGACAGAAACAACTAAATTGAATTTGTATCCCTCATCTCACCTCTCTGCAAACCCTGCACAGTCAAAATTGCAAACCTGAATCTTAAGCCTCGGGTGCAAGACCGACGTCAAAAAAGGAGCTTTGATATTCTGTCAGCAAATTTACATTATTGTCACGTGATCAAGAACTTAGTTGAGAAAATCACAAGTTTTTGAGAGAGTTTTGAAAGACAGAAATCTCACCCATTACACAAGGTCACAATCAGGCTGTACATTATAGTAGCATATGGATTTTTTTGTACTTTTTACTCTTTTGAAAAGCAACACAAATCTGTCGTCGTATCCAGCATTGAAAATGACACGATCCCTACTTTGATCGGGAGATAACGAAAGAATGGAAAATGTTTGGAAATACAGCATCACCCAGCAGCGGTGCATAGCAGGCAGAGAACCAAATGCAAACTGATTTTGAGTGCAACACTGCCTCCAGGTTCGTCAATCAACCACATCTGAAACTAGACTCCATCAGAAGCCAATGAGGACATCACCCAGATCACGAAGATCATTGGAAGGTGCATTCATTCTGTGCACGTCTCCGCCTCTGCGGGCCTGCATTATCCTCAGCAACAAAAGAAGGAGCTGCTTTGTGCAATCAGCGTTGTTCTGTACATATTAAACAGCGTAACATTCTCAACCCCTGGATCATTTTAATTAGAGGAGAATTTGATCATAGCCATCTCCTTTGGGTACAATTGATGTTAATAAAATGAGCTGCACCTTTGCAAAGCAGAGCTCTCCTTCAAAAGCAGGGCAGACATGTGGTGGAGGTTGGGGTGTAGCAAAAAGAAAAGTACACTCTACAAGTCAAAGCTACAGGGTGGTGTTGGTGGTTGGGACGGTCGCAGGTGAGCTACACGCCGCTGAGGACCTCACAAAGGTTGTCAAAGTCAACATACCAATCTCTACCTTATACACGCAGCCTCATAATCATCCTGTGAGGTGTTTCCTAGTATTGCTCTGACAGTGTCACAGAGGCAAAATAAAAGGAGAAACAGCACACATGGACAAAAATAACACTAATCTGCCTTTTGAGTTTTTAAAAACGTTCTTCTTCACACATTTCGCCTATAGCTTTACAGTATTCTCTTTATTTTCCCAATAAAAGACCTGAATGGTCATCTGTCCCTGAAGTAAACGCTCCATCTCTTCATGGCTTTGTTAAACAGCCAAACAAGCAACAGAATGAGTGAATAATTCA
>OMNV01016431.1:0-17320 GCA_900303265.1 Brotula barbata | reverse complement strand
CTTTGCCCTGCATATTAACACTGCTGTAATTGGACGTGTTGTTTGTTGCTTCTCTGTTTGTTTAGATTGTGTTTGAAGCTTGGCTTAATTAAACTGCATCCTTGGTGTCAGAGTCTCCGAGCTTGTGGGAAGCACACAGCCAGAGCACAATTTGCTTGCAGTTTTAATATATTTTGGGGTTGTTTTTGGAAGGGAGGTTAGAAAGGTTCAGAAAAAAAAACAAAAAAATCTTTGAAATAGGTTACCTCTCAAGGCTCCCAACTATTGGGAATTGACATTTGTGCTCACGCTGCAGATGCCAATTGTGCGTGGTATGCAGATCACAGACCGGGTAATCCACTGTGGTTTAACTTGAAATTCATTCAGTGTAAAAACTGAGAAATTAAAAAAATATCAAACAAACAAGTTGTAAAGTTTTATTTCTTTTTTATTCATTTTTCTGAGCAAACACAAAACTCAGTCATGTGGTCAGTTTGGCGGCTCCCGATCTATTTCGTTTGAGCAAACGGCAATATAATTTTAGCAAATCTAATTGTCCTCGTTTCAATTCCGTCACCTATTGTGGGACTCTGAAGTGTGTTTATGAGTGTGTCTGGGCCACATAAAGGAAGTTACCAGACCGTGCAGGATGAATATAACCTTTAAAGGTTGGCTTTTCCTTGAAAGTGCACCCCCCACCCTGCCTCTCTGAAAGCACGTCATGATATGCAATTTCTATATGCATACAGGAAATCTGTAGATAGATGTGAGGTCACGAGGACAGGCCGGGTCATAGAGACGGAGAAAAGTCTGATGATTACTTTAAAACTCTGCGAAATGGCTTCCAGACCTAATCGCTGCTGCTTAATTGCCATTGATGTCCCTTGTTGTGGATGACTATCTGATTTTGCCCTGCCACTTGAGGGGAATTAAAAGAAGAATGTTTCGCTGGAAAACAGCGTAGGCGTGGCCGAGCATCTTTAAACACAGACCTCAGAGTTAAGCAGCAACAGACAGGGCCTTTTATTCTGCTTTCATGAGGTCATTTTGATAATTTTTTTATTGTTTTGAAGCATTCATATCGTGGAACTTTGATCTTGAACTGAAAACACTTTGGGGCTTATTTGACGATCTATGGCACACCGTCTGGCGCACTACGGTACCGGGCACGAGGGGAAAGTCATATTCGTCAAATGTATGGCGTGATTTGCATACACAACTTTCTCTGTAAACACACAGGCTAGTTCACCTCCGTACTGTATCGTTTTCATGCCAAACCTCTCCGTGGTGACACAGGTGGGGGACGAGGTGGTGGCGAGCATTTCCTCATCTTCTGGCGTCACCAGGACGCCCCCACAGTGCCGTCAGCGGTACGACGATGTTAGGAAACATCAGGGGAAAACAGATGCTGGCTGCAGCGTGCAGACACACACACACCGTGAATCTGCATATGTGCAGCGCATCTCAATAAACAGCAGAAAAACATGACACAATAATAGACTGAGTCGGTCTGAGTTGGTTTAAAGTGCGAACCGCGATAGTTACTGCGTCGGATGTACCACAGCAATGACACACGCGCTGACACCTTGCGCCGCTCCGTGCCGAGTCTAAGATCTGGGGGTTCAAGCGAGGCAAACCAGGTTGCACGATGTGTGCTATGTGCCAGTGCTCGCAAACTCATTTTCTCTGTTCCCTTATCAAGCAGATAGGATCCAAGTGCTGTAGGAAGTCAAGCCATGACAGATTGAATACAGCCGGTCAGCCAAATGGACCACCAAAGACAGGAGTTTTCCACTCTGAGGCAGTTGCGATGTGATGTTTTCTTGTGGTACATCACACTACAGTTTTATTTTTTCAGAAGGTTATACAGCAGAAAAGTGAGTAAGTTTAGTTTTATCCACACTGATGTTTGATATGCTAAATTCTGTTGAGGGTCGTTCCCCTGCACCCCGATCAATAAAACACTTCCTCCAGGTCTTGTGTGTGAATGTGAACATGTTGTGTACAAGTCTGGGCATCAGGGTTTTTTTTATTTCTTCCTATTACGAGTCACAAGGACGCAACCGGACATGACCATGTTCGGGTTTTAAGGGGGAATCAGAGAAATACTAAATAAAAAAAAATATTACCACAAGGAGACCAAGTGTTTGCCTGAAAAACAGTAAAATTTTCAGAATCCCCAAAGGAAATATGGGAGTAGATTCATACTGGAGAATCTCATCAAAAGAGCTCCTGCTTCGATTATCACTCACCTCAGGCAACGGTGTTTAATTTCATGGCCTGGTAGGAAACTGTTGTTTCCTGCTGTATGCTCCAGTTTGGTTATATTGTGGTATCCCAAAAAAAAAGCTACTTTTTACTGTGGGCACAATGTATGGCAAAAATTTACCAAACATCATAGTAAAGACACACACACTATAGTTTGTATGTGTGTGTGTGAGAATATGTTTGGTAGCTTATGTTACGTTTTGATGTTGATATTCTATAAGCTACTACTTCCACTTTAGTGGAGGATTGAAGCAGTTGGGCAGCAGCTACTCTGAGTAAATACCAGCAATAAAAATCAACCCAGAGAAATGTGGAGAACTGTGTTTAAAATAGATTTTGCCAAGCTAGGTCACTACTTATTAGAAAAAATAGCACGTTGCATTGTTTTGAAAATAGCTGTGCCATTGTCAAGCTTTTTTTTTTTGGTATTTCTACTTTATTGGGATAGTAGAGAGATAAAAAGGAAGGAGAGGAGAGAGAGGGGATGACATGCAGCAAAGTCATGCATATGAAGGTCACAGGTTTGAATCCCATGACAAGTGCAGACCCTTATATGTGGAGATTGAAAAGGGGGGAGGGATGAAATAATCTGGGACTGACCACGTTACTCATGAGGATCCGCATTCGTAGCAGAGTCTCAAAATGCACCCCTGATCAGGGGCTTCTGTCCGCAGCGAGCAGCCATCAACACCTCCCAACATCTTTGACAGACACCACCACCACCTCCACCCGTTTGAAATGAATTTGTGCTGATCTCAGGAGGAACAGGATGCAGACTCTCCCGGGCCAGGTGCAATAGATTTAAGCACTCCTTTAAAGTTCGCCCACTAAATGCCCTAAATCAGCACAGGGATCCACTTTAACTGGCCACTTTATCTCTGCCTCTGCTGTAATGTTTTCATTTTTATTTTTTATCTGGTTTCATTTATTCTTTTTTATCCCGTGCACTTTTATCTTGTCCACTGTTATTATTCTTACTGGAACACGGTTTTATTATACAATTTCTGTTTATACTGGAGCTAAGCTGCAAGACAGCGAGACTGTCAAGGCCTGAATCTGAACTTCAGACTCTAATTACCTTTAATCCCATGATAGATTGGTAACCTGTCCTGCCTGTAAACTGCCTCTCACCCAGGAGGGGCCTGGAAGAGACCCATCAGACGATAGGAACCATGATGTCATCCCTGCTTGTGCAGAATGAGGCTTCATGTTGCTGTGTTTTCTCTAAACCAAGGCTTGTGTATAGCCGGGGTAAATAAGATATTTCCAGCTTGTAAGGCAAGAAAGCAGTCTGTTGTGGTATCAGTCCTTTATATAACACAGTAATTTTAGAACAGAGTACGTCGGAGGTATTTTGCAGTGGCGCATCTTGTTGATCTGTTTGTCTTTTCCCCACATTTCGTCAAAACATCGCGCTGCAAATTGGGTTTAATTTGAAAGGGTGGCGGCATTGAAATTTCTAATTGTGGAACATTAACGATCTCCTCCTTTGCAGAAATTGAAACCCCGGTGTGTGTTATTTTTTAACGAGGATGTAAAGAAACTCAGTCAACAGGAAGAGAGGGCCTCTAAAGAGCTAAGGCTACAGTCTAAAGGCGGCGAACGTACAAAACCTCAAACACGGTTAAAACATGAAATTAGGACGGACCGGTCTTCAAACTAGCACTTAGTTGCATAATAAAGTTAAATCCAGCTCTTCACATCGCTGGATTCCCCTGAGAGACGCTGCATGCAATAGCAGATGGGCTGTTAGGTATGCAGGATGGTGATTTGTGTTATATTTTAGTCCTTAGATGCTTTATTGGCAGTTTGCGGCAGGTCCACCTGACAAATCCAGACATCAAGCGAGGCGTAAAATATGTCATTTTGATCATTTCACCGTGCTACGGAAAAGTTGTACGTGTGTGTGTGTGTGGGGGGGGGGCTTGGGAATTCATGTGTATTGTAGTCAGTGCTGGGTAATAGATTTCTGTGATTTTGTTTTCCAGACATCGTTTCATCATTTGATAGTCAACATCCCAATCACAAAGATGTGATGTGTGAAATAAGGCGAGGTGAGTGTGAACCAATGACGAGGGCCCTGATGCCAAACTGGATTTGTAGTGGTGTGTCCTGCATGACACACACATTATTAAAAAAGGGTTATTCCACCATGGCGAGATGAATGAAACAGATTCCATATTTTTGAGCCTCAAATAAAATTAATTTTACACTTTATATGAAACCTAAAAAGTTATTCAAATGTGGGGAAATTGCAAATTTGTCTACAGCAGTTACTTAGGCGAGAAATTAAGTTTTTTCTCAGGGAAATCAATCTCTGTCACATGGCTACAATTTCCAAGATGGACATCTACATTATTACCCACTGCCGATTAATTTCAGCTGCTATTTTTACGGGGCATTTCCTGATCTTATACGTTATAATGGGAAAAAGTTCCTCCATCAGTATTTTTCCTCTAGTCACCCAGAGAGGGCTTATCAACACAGTTCAACGCAGCATTAATCAAAAATGGTCCAGCGCGGTCAGTGCAGGAGTCATCACATCATACTTTGCCCTGCGCGATAAACCTTTACAAATCTCTGGAAGTGTGCATTTCCTCTGTCTGCTCCCCTTGCTTTCTGAGCCAAGGTCATCTGATTGTAGTCGGCCCCAAGGTCGTCTGAGCACAGAGTCCCCGAGGCTTTTTTTTTTTTTTTTTTTTACCATCTGACCAGAGGAGAAATCGAACATCCTGTTCAGCAAGAACAAAAAAATGTCAATTTCTCTGTTGGCTCAATTAGGGAAAAGGAGCGTGTGAGATAAAGCTGGTGTTATTTATCAGCACTAAGGTAACACTCAATATCGGACTATGTTAATTAGAGCCCGAGCTAAAACCAATGACTTTGGGAAGCAATGCTTCCACAAATAGTTTCTACCTACAAAGCTGAATTGATCTGAAGGCCGGCTCTATGTTTGGGCTTGGCTGCTGGTATTATCCTCAATAAGGCGATGGCTGATACTTATCAAATGTAACAGAGCAAGGTAAAGTAAAGACATGTTGTAAAATATTAACGTAAGAAACTAGGTAGAGTTATTGAGGTGGTAAATCATTGAAAACACAAGAAAAAAAACAGTGCTTATACATGAAAAGCACATTGTGTGTGTTGGTATATACATCCTGTGTGTGTGTGTGTGTGTGTTCATTTTTGCCATGACTGTACAAAGGACTTCCTGTAGGAAAAACACTACATCAACAGATCGTCTGACAGCAGCTCCATTTGTCCTTCATTGTTTCTAAGATTGAGGGCACAAATTTAAATTTGGCTCCACAGGTAACCAGTCAACCATCGTCGAGAGCAGAATGATCGCCTGACACGAGCGCGTTCATTTTTAGGCTTAGTAATGGAAGCACCGCCATCACTTTTTTCATTCTATCTTGTTCGTCCTTTCCCAAAGTCAATCTGTCTTTCTCCTACATACACACACACACTTAAGCTCACACACAGACTGCCCGTCTTTCTTCTCTGTGTCTCAGTTCCATCTTTGCAATGCCTGAGCATCCTTTTGAAGGACCCAGAGATTTCAGGTACTATATACTATAGGGGTATATAGTATAGGGGTATATAGGGGTGTAGGTGAAGTTTATTTATAAAGAACAGTATTGCATGGAGTACTTCTGTTGACTGTACATGGCTTCAACGGTCTTCAAAACCTGGAGTAAGGAAACTAAAATTGTGATACGCACCTCTTGGAATGGTTTGTTGTGTAAGAGGAGCCACGTGTTGGAAAACACCCTTATAAAATTAATAGAAAAATGTAAAAGTCTTTAGAACCATAAAATACAAGATGTTTGTAATTGACCAATAGCCACAGTGGTCCTGTTTTCCAAGCATCAATACAGAGTTGAAAGAGTGACAGTAATGATGTACAGTGTGTGGTCTGCATCAAATGTTACGCCGTGATTTCTTACTTTCAGGCAATGTTCAATATCAGCATTACTAAATTATTTGAAACATCGTCAAACTTTGTTCCTCACGTCTTCGGGCAAGATGAAAGAGGCTTCATATGGTTTTCATTCCGTGAGGAGACAGGCCTGGGAAGTCGCGGAGTGCTAAGCGATCGCTAGGAGTTACGCGAAAACAGAGCTATGTCATCTGTATATCAGTGGATTTTATGTGTTACTGACGCTTTTTCACCCAGCAGGAAGTAGAGTCCAGTACAGAAACCAGGATTTACCCTTGTGGGCAGTCTGCCACCACCAGCCTCTCTCTAGATAACACAAGCTGCTCATCATGCAGGAAGAAAACAGTCCAGTCGAGTGTTTACCAGTCCAAAGCATGATGATGTGTGATTTCTCATCACACATTTATTATTCAGGAATCATCTCTGCTGTTTCTGAATCCTTTTCAAAATATTACAAAAAAAAAAAAAGAAGATTTTAATGATCATGAACACCTTTCATTTAGCTGATACTGTAACAACGTCGTGTTAGGTAAGGTGTGGCTGCATGCTGTGATTTTCATACATTTCTTGGCTTCAAAGTTTAATAATCTCTGGTGGTTGTGTTGTTCTGTAAAAGTGTTTCATGAATGACAGGAAATTGCCATCTTTTATTCCCATATTGGCTGCCATTGTGACGGGATCATTGTTGTGTCGAGGCCACAGGTACACACACGTACGCACACATACACACAGGGTGGAGGCAGGAAGGACTCAAGTAATAAAACTAAACCTACAGGATAACTTAAAGAGTAATGGAGCTAAATCATCAGGGCCCTCCTCTCTCTCTCTCTCTACCTCTCTTTCTCTTTCTCTCTCTCTCTCTCTCTCTCTGATACTGGGCCGGTGTGTGTGTCAGACTGTAATCTCATTGCAGCACAGGATAAATGGATGAGATCTTGATGATCAGATTAGATGCAGCTGTCAAAATCATACCATCCGTCCGCTGCTAATCACACCCTTCTCATACCATGCTCGACCACTCCCCTCATCACAGCGGGACCACCTCATGCTGCTTGTTGTCTGACATGTACCTTATCATCCCCTCTGCCATCACACACACCCACCACCCCACCATGTGGCGTGTTGGCTCGCTCTGAGGCCTTTGGGCTTTCCTGTATTTTAATATTTATCAAAACAATTTCGAATGACATGTTGCCTCTGTTTTAACCAACACAGTATAGCCTCAGGTACAAGACAGACAAATGCATCCAGTGATGTTCAAAACAAGCTTACATCAACTGGAAATCTGCCAATGGTTGCTGCCTGAGTGGAAAAAAAACAACATCTTTTGGCATATAGCTGTAATATTCTTGCATTATTCTACCTTCAATGTACACTTATGATTGAATCCATCCCGAAGTCATGAATATTGTATGCGACATGCAATGAGATGTCACAAATATCAATAACAAATGACTGTAATTATAAAGATAGAATATTGGCTGTCCATTCTGCATAGCGACCCCACTATGGATCATATGCATGTAATGGTTTTTTGTGAATAATTAATCTGGTGTTCTGCACCGCGTCCAGAATACTAAATATTAACAGTCATCTAAAATGCTATTAGGAAATGGGGCTATCTGCAGCACGGCCAAATGAATATATAATTACTCCACGTTTCAAATACTGCCCACAGAATCATTCAAGCGTTGACATATTCCCCGTCTGTATGTTATGTATACATCCCTCAGAAATGGCACACGCGCACACCGCTTTCATGCGAGGTCTGCTGGAGTGATCAGTCTTGTGTTTGTGTTGTGGCTAAATGGAGGTCTGCGTTATTCAAGCAGGCATTCTCACTCACCGCTGCTCCCGTGTCTCCCCGGGCTCTGCTTCTAACCACACTACAGAAACACATCAATCATCTCTCATGGCCAGACGCTCCAATGGACGTGGAATATTGATATGGCTTTTAAGATGTGGGGCACACATATAATCTCTGACACCTATCAGCCTCAGTTTGCAGCTCTCCTACATATAGCCTCTCAAGTATTAGTACTGTAGATGTATTTATTTAAAGGCAACTTGTAGCTGATGTGTTGGAATACAAGCCGTGTGGAGCGTTAGGAGAATATTCAAGGCAGAAGGAGCCGCCGGATTCCATTTCACTCTTGTTTGTGTGTTGATCGGGTTCCGGCAAGGAAAATGTGCGAGTTTGAACGCGTGCTGTTCCACAATTAAGGGGCGAATGGAAACTCCTCCCTCCCTGCGTCTCACCAGTATCTCCTGTGTGTAGCGTGAGCTCTCTCACCAGCTCCCCAACTGGAAAAAGAAGTGTCATCGTCGCCATAAATAACACTGACTCTCTTTCTCTCCCCCCTCTATTTTCACCTGACAGTGGCTGCGTGCCTTCTGCAGCTCTCCATGCATGAAGATTTACCGCTTTGTATATCATTTAAGAACCCATTTAAAGCATCTGGCCTTATGCTCAGACAGAGGAGGGATGATTCACTGCATATATCTCTGTGTCGGGACAGAGACACGAGGATCTTGGTGAATAAACAAAAGACTATTAGCGTTCTTAGTGTTCCTATCATATCCACTAATATGTTTAAAAAAACAGCTTCATTTCATCGCATACACACGTGCAGACTGCCACAATCACGCAAACACAAAATCGCACTTAAGCAAATGTGCTCCCGAACGCGTTCGTTGAATTTTGTGAGGTCTGCCACTTCTCTCACAAGGCATTCAAAAAGACGAGGGGAGGAAATTTCTTCCTTTGCCTGGCAGCCAAAATGAATTTTATCCAGAAAAAAAAGCAGCGTCTTCCACCACCCCGAGCAGAGAAAAAGGGAGAGTTTTCAGAGTTCAAACTGTATACGCTGGGTGAGAGCACAGCGTTTCAGGAGTGTGATAGATTTTGTGAATTGAGAAATCCATCATCCCTCTCAAGAGGATAAGACAAATTTGCACACTCTTTGCAAGCGTTAGAGCCACAACTTCCTGAAGTTACAGCCACTTTTGTCCAATTCGCATATCGATATTTTTCTGACTTATCTGATTCTATATCTATATCTATATCAAATAGATTCTGTCGTATGGAGGATAAAAGTATAAAATCTACGACTTTTACCTGGAGGTTTAAGTGGAATATCACTGTGGTGTTTTGTGAATATGGACGGTTTCCAACGGAAAGACAATTAACTATTAAATATTTGTTTTTCACATTGTTTTTAAAGTCTAGATAGGACATAAGTTTGTAAAATAAGATGCAACACAAGACCGCAGGGAAGAATAAAACAGTTCCTATAATGTAACACTGATACCATATGAGAAAAACTCCAACAGTATAATACGATAGTGAGTGAGTAATAAATAAGTGGAGTAGAAACATTATGAGTTAAGCCTTAATTCAGACAGTATTACCTGGAGGACATCTGGTAATTTGTAATTATTAGAGTTCGTCTGTTATCGCTCTGCCTTGTCTGTAATTTGTAAAGTAAAAATTCTTTGGTTGTTTTTGTTGTTGTATTTGTTTTTCAGGCATCTCTGTAGCCACCTCCACATGCATTTCCTCAACGGGCAGAACCAGCTCATACTTGGATTATTCACTGTGTCCCCCGACAAGCAAGACCCTCCTGTGTTTAATCCCAGCTTGGACCGATTGGGTCTTTGTCTTTCTTCTTCCTTGAGGTGCTCCAGTTTTGTCCAAACTTTAAAGACAGGCAGCTTCAGGGGGTTGAGGGAGGAGAACGGCTGGATATATACAGTATATACTGTATGTATATGTATATATGTATATTTATAATACATTTTGCCTTAAGTTTGTTATTTTTAATGAGGAAAATGAATGTAAAATGTGTCTCCAGGAGTTTGTATCCCAAGGATGCGATGGAAGATGCACACGTTGTCCTGTGTCATCTTTCTGACATATCTGGGTGCACCTGTTGAGTCAAGAACTTTTCTTTTTTTTTTGTTTGCTGGCTGTCGGACGGCCATGGCTGATAGAGTGAGACCATCTGTGTTCTAACTAAGGGAGCCGATGCTCAGGAAGGAGAGATGAAGGGATGGGGAGAGTAAAGGCCTGCACAACTGTTGGTGGTCACAGCCCACTGCACACATCCCCCTGGCTGCCTTCAGGCCTGACCTGTGTTTGAGCTCTGCCTATCTCTCCGAGTGTGAGCACCTCTGGACACACACACGCACGCACCACAAATATAACAGACAAATACACACAGGAACCAGTGCACACAAAACAGCTCTGCCTGTCCTGCAAATGCAGACAGGTGTGCAGACGGCGACAACAACATTTTAACATACAGCTTGTGATCGTTCATGCACGCGGCTTTGCACCTACACACAAATAAATACACACAGCCACGTTTACACATGTGTGCACAAAGCAGGCTGCCACCCGGGAAGCCGATTTGACAGACACACGCGGCGGGTCACTTGTGGTGCAGGTGCCTTCTGCTGCTCTCTCTCTCGTTCTCTCTCTCTCTTTCTTTGCTATATTACCCATCCAATTGGTGTGTTCACATTCACAGAGTTGACTCTTTGCCACATTGATGCAGGGGTCTCATCATAGCCCACCGTTATTATGCTATGGCTGCACTCTAGTGCCATAGCCATAGCTGTCTGCACTCTAACAGACAGTGGTCTTGTGTATGCAAACAAGATTATAGATTTGGATAGATAGATAGATTTGATAGATTTGGATGTCACGAGAGACGCAGCTCTGGGTCTCATCTGTGTTATAGGAGGAATGAGTTACGGCAATCTGTCTCCAGTGTTTGATTAGCATAATAATCCCTGGACTAAAGTGAGTTTGTTTGATGTATGATTCACGATTTCAGATAGGAAGAACATGAAATAGGATATTAGTAAGTTTGTATGCAAATGTGCAGGATGTCACAGAAACGAACGCAAGGTCATGATGTGCAACTACTTCAACGTAAACGTGCATTAATTTGCTCGGCCAGGTATCAGCTCAATATTTGGCATTATGCAAAATGTGGAGGATAAATATCTTTCTATTCAGATGAGTTATTGTCTCCCCGTAGCACTGGGTATTACTACTGATGTTGCAACACCGGTTGCAGTAACAGGCAAATCGGTCCAGTGAGGCAGAGTCCCAGCACAACAGGATCAATATCTATCTGTGTCTCCCGGTTAAATGGAAAAAAAACACAATCTTCTGTGAATGTATCTCTCTTATTACGTGTATTTATCACCAAGTGTGAAAGGAGGGCTTGTGGCGTCTTGAATATGAACATCGTGAGTCACACATAACAGCCTGTCAGATATAAACAGGGCAACGTAGTTTTCTCCAACCATATGTGTAAGTGTGTCTCTGTACGAATGTGGCAAAACAGAGCAGATTTTCATCTCCCCCCCAACCTTGAATTTGCAAAATATTCTGCTTCTGGTGTTCCGTGTACCCCCGCAGCCTTCCTTGACGGTCGCTTTAATTTTTGATGAATCTTGTAATAGCCAGTGCAGAATATATTGAGAAAGTGGCCTTTGTGTGCGGGGCGACAGGCGTGTTGGAGGGAGGGCGGCACCATATGTTACAAAGTGGAGACGAAATTGGCTTTGTCTCAAACAGAGAGAAATCTGGAGAATGTACAGGAGCCCTAAAGAGAGGAAGAAGAAGAAGAGCAGTAAAAACACTCCCCCTCTTTTCCTCATCACCTCCAACAAAGCAAGGTATTAAAGAAACACCTGTGGTTTGAGCAATGAAAGATCCAGAGCTCCCCCCCCTTCCTCCTCATCCTCCTCTCTCTCTTGCCATCATCTCCCTCATCCTCCATTTCTCTCCCCCTCCTGCTGCATCCCTTTCTGGCCTGGGGCATAATCTCTTCCCCAGACAAAAAAAAAGAAAGGAAGAGATGCTGACATGTAATAAAGCAGAACTGATTCTGTTTGGGACTGGGGCTGCCTGGACGCGGCTGCTGCTGCTGCTGCTGGAGCCTGGCTTGTATCCTGCTGTTGGATAGGAGGATGGAAAGAGAGAGAGAGAGAGAGAGAGAGAGAGAGGGAGAGAGGCTAAGTATTTCTACTGCAGATAGATGAGATTACTGATGAACAGATGCCTGTTAATGAAGTGTTGACAGGCAGGGTGAAGGGCCAAGCAAAGCTACAGTAAGGGAAATGATGGAGAGAGGAGGGGGAAATGGATGGTGATAAGACTGATGGAGGCAAGGGAGGATTGTGTGTGTGTGTGTGTGTGTGTGTGTGTGTGTGGGAGGAGGATGGGGGGGGGACACGCCTTTCTGAAGCTTCTACTCTGCCACCTCAGAACTTGAGCTGTGCTTTGTCACCAGGGGAACGGATAGCTTTTATCAGGCTACCCCGAGGTAAAGACTGCTCTCTCTCTCTCTGTCTCTCTCTCTCTCTCTCCCTCTCTCCCTGTCCCATTGTTTCATCTTTCTACTTCAAATTATTTTGTTTTCCTACGCCTGTGACACTTCTTCTTTTCTGAGGCGGGATGGAATTGAAATGAATTTATATCTTCTCTCTTCTCATGCTGCTGTTGCTGCTGTGGACATAAACCTTTTCTATCCAGAGCAGTCAGTGCTGTCATTGAAAAATATTACCCGTGTTTCCCTCTCTTGCACAGGTGGTGTTGTATTTTCCAGGCTGTAGATGAAAAACAGGGATCATTTCACGTTGACATTTTTTTCCCCCTGTCGAACCTAACTGCGTTGTTTACCATGCCTATTGTTTTCTCCTGTTAGTGAAGCTGTCAGACGGAGAGAAACCCAGTGGGTGATGAAACACCGGGACACGCGCGGCAGGGATGTGAGAAGGCGAAGGGTCCGATGGAGTAAAAGAGGGTTTCACGTGAAATGGTGAAGCTGTTGGTGAATTGCCCTGATGGGTACGTAGAATAACCACATGGTCAAAGCTGGCAGCTGTCCATCAGATTCTCCTCAGCTCATCCTGTCCAAGCTCTGGTCCTCCATCCACACGCCAACCCCCAGAAAGTTCATTTCAAACAGTCTCCCTCTGTTTCCTTTTGTTCATAGAAAATGACTACCTAAGAGCTGCTACTTTTCCTGTGAGTGAACAAATGTACCAAGCAATAGCAGCTTCCTTGGGCAGGCATTGTCTCCCGCTGCTCCAGATTACAGCTCATTAGTAGCAGCAGCAGCAGATAGACAGCCTACACCACGCCACCCCTCTGATTCCCACATTGTTTCCTGTGATTTGTGAGTGGCACACCACGGTGACAGAAATGGCAGAGGTGGTGGTTTTGGAGGATAGGGGTTAGATGAAAGACAAAGAAGACTCTTATTCACAGTATGTCAGCTGCTGATGAACGTATATACAGTATACATACATAATTACTGTATATATACGTATAAATTCAGCACTGGTTTGGTACGGAACGTGGGAGAGTTCTCAGCCACGGCGTCCACATTGTGTTGCCGGAGCGAGATGAAAGTGACCTTCGGCATTTTAGCAAGACATTCAAAATAACAACAAAAAAATGTTGCTTTCATCTCAGGCAACCAAATTAAATACAGTGACTAAATATAAACAGGCGACAAAGTCTACTTCTTCTACTAATTTGGGGGCCTCTGAGAAAATTGTAGGGGGTGATGAACAGAGCACGGCAGATAGATCTCTGTATAATAGGCTATTTCTTGAAGCCTGTTTCGGTTGAGCTCTTCCACATCAGCCTTAGTCTGTCTTTTGTCTTTTGTTTGCGAGAATAAAGCACGTTGAGAGTGCTTCTCTTGCAGTGTCAGCTGTGCCAGGCAGCGCGTGGTAATTGCCATTGAACGGTATTGTGTTTCAGTGCATTCACGTTCATTATTTGTTTTTCTCTTCCTTCCTGTTTCAGAAGACCTGTGGAAGTTGAGCGCATTCTTCCAAAGTTGCAGTTTCTCTCTTTAGACGTACTGCAAAGTTTTGGCAGTATTGGAAAGGAGAAGCACATACGCCAGATGTGTGCACAGTATGTTACGGCTCTTAAACAGTATCCCTTTCCTGCTTTGTCGGAGTGATTGCTGAATGAATTTGAACAGGGAAAGATTCAGTATGAATCATGCGGCAATTATGAGACAATTATTGGACAATTGTACAATTATCAGGCATTTCAATGCAGCTGCACATCGTAGAATGTAATTCTCCTCGGGAAGTGAAGGCAAAATAATCAGCCATTATTACAGTTTTTCACTGTGACTGAAGCGGTTCAGTCTTATTCAATCTAGTCTCACAAAACAGCACGTGCTAGCACCGGTTTAAAATTACCACATAGCACTCGAAAACAACGGCTGAAAAATAGGAAGATTGTGAAGAGTGAGATTTAGCCACCGTGAGTGGGTCAGTGTCAGTTTACATCCTCTGCCTTTCCTGGAGGAGTAACCCTCCATCCATAAGCAGCTGGATGATTTACATCCCCTGTAACCCCAGGGGCCCCCTCAGACAGGCAAAACCAGGATGATAAGAGTTTTGTCTGCAGTGTAGACCAATAGAAAAAGACTCCAGGCCTCCACCCACAAACAGCTCTGAGACATGGTACCGTGTAGCGCTGCTGCCTGGAGCCCGTCTTCCTGCACTATCCATATCCTAGCATGGCCTCTGACCCTACAATCGCCTTGACAGGAGGAGCCTCTGACAGTAAATCCCCTGGACTCACTCTGCTTCCATGAACACCAGAGCGTGAAGCATGTAGTTTAGCTGAATGCTGAAATCCTTGATGTCCACAGACGTCAAACCGCTAAGCTTTACTCGTGTTGCACTGACTGGCACGTAGCAGTCTCCAGACTCTTTATTATTGGCCTTGCGCTGCCATAGATTCGACTTTATCGGATTGTGTATGCATAATATGTGCATTTGTACGAAAACAAATATTTAACATTTATGCATAGAGGGAATTTAATAATACATTCCTCCTTCTGGAGTTAAAAGAGATACGTCTCCACTCTGCCCACCTGGAGCCCCGGGTATGAAATATGCTGCTTGTGCTCCATGGGTCACATTCGGCTGTTAGAGGATGAATTATTTTCTCGCTCCACTCAGGGTCACATGACCACTACTACGGCGTACAACCACACATGAGCTGACCCTGAAGGGCCAAGTCTGAACTCAAACAGGTTTCAGGGTCAACTCGTTTTCATCCTGAGCTCTGAAAAACAGTTATTCATGAGCCAAAATAATTCCCTTTAATTCATTTCATTTCCAGCTGTTCAGAGTTATACCAGTATCACAGGTACGTGGTCTCATATTCGAGCTTTACGGACTCAAGTGCAGCCAAACTCTGTTCAAATCCGTGAGTTTAATATCGAGAATCGCAAACTTTTTTGAAAGCATTGGGAATTTGTGGAATGATGCAGAAGACATTTATAGTAAGGAGATTTTCAGGGGAATTAAAAATGCCATAACTTAAAAATAATGATGAGATTAGTATCGTGTGTTTTTAGAGGTGGTCATTATGCTGCTGATTCATAGATCCCTGTAGTGTTCAGGGGACTTAGTTGGTGGTTTATGTAAGAGTCTGTGCCTCGGTTTATTCCACCATAATCACCTGCTGACAATATGTTACCCCAGCTATTGTATCGGTACCTACCAAAGAAACAAACTCTCTCACAGGGCTTAGGCACGGCCAGAAAACTCAATCACTCTCCCATTCACACCTACAGTCAATTAAGAGATGAATTCATGACTAATCCCATTATGACATCCCATCTCATCCTACCCTAGAACCTGCACCGCTACGTAAACAATAGCACCAGAGCTGACCCTTGTAGCTAGCTACCTATTAGCTGCCTATGTACAGTTAAACTTGACTTTAATTTAAATAATTGTGCCATGGGTTCGTCTTTTGGGGTGTTGATGTCTTGCCATGTTTCATTCTAAAAACCTGACATCAAGAAATCTGCTGTTAACCAGCAAGAAGGGAATGCTAATTTGTAGCTAGCTAAGAACGCTTGCAAGTCTAGCTATTGTGATAGAAATTAGCCAGGCGAGGTGAGACAGCAGCAAACCAAAGTCAGAGGAAATTATTAAGAAAATAACAGCATAGAAGTGTATAATAACAATTTCAGCATGGCCTGGATGACTGAAAATCTTTATTGACAATGTGATGAAAGACATGAAAGGCTGTTAAATAACCACAGGTTGTTCTTAAAACGTACTGAATGTGATACGATTTGATCTTCACTGTAAATTTCTTCTTCATTTTACTCTCAGTATCCAAGCTTTGCTCTTTTGTATTTTTTCCCATCTTCTTGACTGGTTACCCATTCTGCCTTGTAGCATCTTAATGCTCATCTCTGGCGCCACCCTCGCTCCTCTCCCCACCAGTGACATCCTGTACCCCACACTGTGCGTCAGCACGCCTGAGACACACACTCAGTCACAATCTTGACATCTCCCATCTAAACAATGCTGTCGTCATTTGTCAAACTCCGTTCTGTCTCCCCGCATCTGCCGGAGGAGCTCAAAGAACTGGCCTGATGCTGAGGAGTGATAGGTGCCTGGCGGTGCCCATGCAACCGTGGACAAACACACATACACGATCAAGCACACACACACACAGACAGACACACAGCGTTGTCTTGATAGAGATGGATGTCCTGTGCATTTGAGTTTTCAGAGAGAGTGAGTGCATGTGACAGACAGTCAATCAGCTGGTGATGAGAGGTAATCGCACAGTGGACAGATCAATTAGTTATTTTCTCATGAGACAAACAGAAGACAAACACTCTCTCTCTCAAAGTCTCTCTGTTTTCTTCTGCTCACACTCCCTCTCTCTGCTTTTGAGTTGGGCTGTTTGGTTGTTTATCTCTTCTCATTTCTCCTCCTGCTCCTTTCAGAGGGAGGTGCAGATCCCAGCGATCGGGGCTGAGTAATGTTACACGGGCGCAGCCTGAGAGCGATGAGAGCTCCGCCTGGCTCCATCATTTATGCTGGGCCTTGCAGAAAGCTAACATATGTATCTCAAAGCCATCTGAGACGTTCCAAGGCTGGTTTGAGCACGAGCACCCATACAAATAAACTGCAACCATTCAATAGGACATACTATACTTTATGCCCTGACCTCCTGAGGAGGAAAGAAAGCTCACCCTTTCCCTGAATTACTGTCAGCAGAGCAGAGGTCATTGCAAGGACAGCTGTAACATGTGGCCCAAC